>NDXB01012220.1:144407-173845 GCA_002631895.1 Agapornis roseicollis | reverse complement strand
TTTCTCCCCCCCCCCCCCCCCCAATCTTTTTGCTGTTCTGCTGTGCTCAGATAAAGTGCTGGGATGTGCTCTCTGGTCCTCAGCCATTTTATACACTGAGGTCTTCCAGGGAGGTGTTGGAGAGTCCGGTTGGAGCGGTGGAATGCTGTCTGGGTGGAACGGGGGAATTTGTTGTGCATTGCATTGAGCTGGGGTCCTTCACATCATCATAGAGTCATGGAATGGTTTGGGTTGGAAGGGTCCTAAAAGGGCAGGGACCCCTTCCACTGGAGCAGCTTGCTCCAAGCCCCTGTGTCCAACCTGGCCTTTACACTGCCAGGGATGGGGCAGCTTCTGTTGGCACCCTGTGCCAGCGCCTCAGCACCCTCACAGGGAAGAGCTCCTGCCTCAGAGCTCAGCTCAGCCTCTCCTTGGGCAGGTTCAAGCCATTCCCCTTGGCCTGGCCCTACAGGCCCTTGCCAAAGCTCCCCCCCTGCTTCCAGGTTTCTTGTAGCCCCTTAGGTACTGAAGGCTACTGTAAGTAAATATAATACAAGGAAATAAGACAGAAGGGAGCACCTATGGAGCTCAGTCGCAGCTACAAAAAGGAGCATGAAGTCCAGCTCTTGTAGTTGGTTTGTGTCACAGAATCCTCCAGCCCCATGTGGAGGGACCGAGTGCTCACATCATGAGCTGGGTGCTTGCTTGAGTGTGCATGAGGATGGGGACGTTGTGTGCACTGTATGCTGTTAAATACAGGTGTGACCCCAACCTCGGAACCCTGGGGAGGCAATGATGGTGATGGAAGGGGCTGAAAGGCAAGTGGCAGGGGTAGCTCTGACTGTAAGGGCTATATAAGCATCTTTGGCTGCTTCTTCTGAAGACCCTTAGATCACCTTGGTGGGGATGCTCCAGTCTTCTGAACTATACATATCATAGGTTTAGCCCTGGTGCTTTGCTAATACATTATTTAAAGAACTGAAGGATATCGTAAACATCATAGAGAGTCACCAGATAAGCTCATGGACCAGTTACTGCCCTGCGCCTGGGTGAGCCAGGCATGGTGCTGCCAGATCTGTGTGTGCCTTAATGGGGCAGGAAGGGAACCAGAAGTCTGTAATCCAAACAGACAGGACACATGGAATCTTAGTGACTGCTCCTCCAAAGATGCAGGTGAAGATACTGGCTTAAGATCTTAAAGTTTGTATGGGAGAGCTGGAGCTGGTGTCCCAATGGCTGGGGCAATGTTCTATCTGTGCTGCTGGGCTCCTGCTGTCTCCTCCTGCCCCAAACCGTGTTTTGTGCCAAAGCCCTGAGCAGAAAAGCACTTTTAGCCTTCATAGTGCAGGAGTGTGAGTCCTGAGGAAGACTGTGGATGAGGGAGCCCTGTCCTGCTGCTGTTTCAGCCCCCCCAACCTGACCCCATGTACCAGCACCCCTATTTCTCTTCTTCTTTTAGTCACAGGATCTTCCTTGCATGAAGATTTGGGACCTATTTCCAATGTGAATGACTCTGTGAGCCTGCAAGGTTTGGTTTTACCTTGTTGAGATGCTTGTAAGCCGCATTTCTAGGTGCGGAGCTGCTGTGCTGCTCACGCAGCCTTTCTGCACCTGACTTCCAAGACACAAACCATGGAGATGCTTCCAGCATGGAGATGGGATAATAAATGAGAGGTGCCCCTGCATAGGTACCTCTGACAAATGCCCGTCTGCAGAGGCCCATCTCCAGGCTGCTTCTGCGCTGGGTGATTGATGCGCTGCCTGGAGATGTTTGTGCAAGTTGCATTTGTTTCCAGTGCTGCATCCTAGATCCAATCCATCTGACTTCGATCCCCACCTCTTCCTGTTGTCGTTCCTTCCCCTTTGCACCGTTTCATGCATAAAAAAGGGAAATTCAGAGCAACTCCCACCCCTCCACACCCATTACCATGGTCTCATCTCAGATGCTGCCGTTGTAAAAGCTCCGTGAGCGGCAGTGTTTTCCACCTCTGTGTTGTGATTCATGCTCATACTGAATAGCTCTTCCTGCACTGACACAACTGGGTGACCTGCTCATGGGAGCTCTGTGTGCATGCACATTATGTGTATGTATTTTGTACAACCCCATGGGCAACAGAGCCTGGTGGGTTCCATGTTTGAGTCTGGCTCCCAGAGGTCTGAACCTTCCCTGTCTCTCGTTCTTGCCCAGTATGTCTCTCGGCACCTTCCTTCTCTGGTTTTCTACCTTTTGGTTGATAGAGGCTGAGCAATGCAATGTGCAGCCTCATTCTGCTCAAGGTTGAGCTGGAACTTGGAAAGTTGAGCCTCGTTGAGATAGCAGGCCAGGCTTTTCTGAGGGATGCAGCAGCACTTGGATCTTGAGGTAGTTCTCTGCACAGGGAGGCCTTTCGCTTCCAAACTGCTTCCATTTGATTTCTTTCAATCATTTAAGTTATCTCTTATCTTTCTAGTCTTCTTACCTGGGTTATTGTAACCTGGCCTGTGCTCAGCAGTGCTGAGTTTGAAGTGCTGGGATACTGGGAAGTGATTTGTGTCCCTACTACCATCTTATTCCTGGAGATGAAGATGGCACACTGTGTTCTGTGCCAGGCCAAGATACTTGCACTGGGCACCCCTATAGCCCAGTGCATCTGGAGACACAATTGCTCATCCCCTGAGTGAGGTGCTCAGGTTTGGTCCCTGGGCTGATGCTGGGGGTGATGGATTTGGGGCAGTAGCAAGAAAACAGCCTTTGTGGAGGCACTTTCCAAGCTGTGCCCTATGGACCAGCACGATTCCTGCATTTCCTACTTGGAATTTACAACCCTAATGCGTCTTTTTAAGTGCGTTAAAAATAGTTTGGGTGCATTTTTCATCTGCATTCGGTGCACCATACATCCAGTTAATTAAGCAAGTGCTCGAATTAAATTATAATCAGGAAGGACATTTCCTCTGTGTCTAATTCTATTAAAATGTTCCTTGTGCCATCCCCATCCCATTTATTCCTCCCTTTTAACCCAGCCAGAAGCCACCTCTCTCTCCAGGACATCTCCTCTCTGCACTGCCTGCATCTTGGCATGGCCATGGTGGCAGGAGGATGGAGAGTTGATGCAGTTGCATCTCTGAAGGTCCAGGGTTCTCAATGTCTCTGTAGGGAGTCTTTCCACTTGTCAGGACCTGATTAAAACCATGGTTATCTCCCGTAGATCCATTCCTGGATAATCTTTTGCATCAGATTGAGCAGCTCTGGGAACTTCCAGCCTTTCTTCTGCTGCTTTGGTTGGGTTTTTAGGCAGCTCTTGTGTTTTGTTTTGTTTTCCACTTGTGTTTTTGTACTTGGTTTATGGCATTTGCTCATTAGGGGTGAATTTAGTTTGTCAGTGTCATTGATCCATCCTTCAGCACTGAGGGGTGGTGGTTCATGGCAAGCCCTCGCCTACAGACAGGGATGCTGCTGGCAGGAATGATGCCACCCAACTCAGTCCATGCAGCAGTGACATGTAGGGACCTCGTGGTTGAGGGTATAGGATGAAATGGCTGATACAGGTATCCCATGTTGGGCTTTAACCTGGTGGCTGTGTCTGCCCTGGGGACCAGGGACACCTTCACAGTGGGATGCCTCACGAGCTCCTCTCCAGCTGCTTAGTCAGAGCTTGGTGGGAGCAACCTCATTTCAGTCACTTTAATGTGTCACGTTCCAGTCGCCACATTCGCCCCACGCTGACATTAAGGAAATGAAAAACAAGTTGACCTCCTTTCTGTGCTGCAACGCACCTCAACCAGATTGAGTCTCGCCATGGCTCTGCTTATTATAAGAGGGAATAACCCCAAAAGCAAGCCCCAAATCCTATATTAAAGGGAAAATTGCATCTTTTTAAGCAAAAGATGAGATTTCTTGCTGTTTTTTCTTTGCAGCAGAGGGAGCGGACCTTAGCAAGGTGACACACTGTGGTTTGTTTGGTGGGGCAGGGTGTGCAGGGCACAGGGTTTGCCTGTCGGTTGGGCATCAGTGGGGCTTACCAGGATAAAAAATCCTTAAGTTTAGTATTTGGCTTTTGGGGCTTAAGCAGCAAACACTTAGACCTGCATTATTCCTTCAAGGTAGCCCAAATGCTTAGCTGATTTCTTAGCTCTTGAGGGACAGATTCCTCTTTACATTGTGGTGGGAGGGAGATGTACTGGTCCCTTTTTCTGCTATGTAACTCCTGTAGAGAGCTGGGAAAGATGGAGAGTGGTACCTTCAAACCAGTAGTCACAGGGACTGCTGAGTGCAGCAGCAGCCTTGGCTCTGCAAGCCCTGTGACTGAGCAGTCACTTGGTTTGTTGGGATATACAATATCCAGATGTTGGTTTCAGCTTGAATGTGGTGATGCTCACACAAGTCCCATAGGAGCTGCAGCGCAGGTCTGCCTTCTGGACATCCCCATTTCTGTTAATGGCCAAGGGAGTCCAAGTTCCCTTGGCTTAAAGCTGGGTGAGATGAATCCAGAGAACACAAAATCAGAGCCTGGAGTGATTTCTAACTGCAAACTGTAGAGAGTTGAGGCATCTCCTGCTACACACAACCTGGGATGTTCAGAGCTAGAATTACAGGGCCAGGTCAGGATAGATGGGGCCGATCCCCACTGGAATGGGATGACCAGGATCTGAGATCCACATTGACTCAGCCATGTCTGGGGAACAGTTTTGAGAAAAACCTTTCCAGCCAACCCTAATCAACTCTTGCAGCCCTGCAGCCCAAGACCCAGGGGAAATCAGAAGGTAATCAAGCCTCATTAATACTGATTATAGCTCCTAAGCAGCAACAGTGGTGTTTAGGCTCTCAGAGGGGAGTTCCTGTGGTCAATCTTCATTCAGAGTTCCTCCTTTTTTTAATGCCTCCCCTGGGAGGGTGGAACTGAGCAAAGAAACAAGAGGACAAGCAAGGTGAAAGGGAATGATTGCCTCTGCTTGGGTTGGGAGGTGGCCGCTCTCCATCTGAGCATCCTGGCAGCCTATTGTGGCTAGCACTTGGTCTCTTCAGGATGCGATTGAAAGAGGCAGAGAGTTTTGCCTTTAAGAGGGTCTCTCCCAGGGATTCACTGATTCCTCATTTGTAAACAAGCCCTGATGTGTTTGGAAGTCCTGCCTGGTGGTTTAGAGCCCTGCCAGCCGGAGGAGGTGACAGTGTCAAAGCGGAATGCATCTGAGCGCAGCGGGGCAGGCAGTCCCAGTGCAGCTTCCACACGTGTGCTGTCATTCTCTATGAAGTTATGATGCCTGGAACAAAAAGCCCAGCAGAAATCCTGACTCAAAGGTGTGATTCATGTACTCCTCTATCTCTTGTGTGAATGCCATCTCTCATGTGTGAGTGCCATTCCATACACACAAGGTACCTGCTGTGTGTGTTTGGCGCAACTTTGGTTTGATGCAGTGGGAAAAACTAATGTGGGATACAAATGAAACAGGGAAAACCTCAGTCAAGTAGCAGGTAAAATGAATACCAAGGGGAAAGCAATTCTCTGTTAATATTACAGCAGTGTGCAAGCACCCCTTATGGAAGTAGAAGTCTACAAGCTTGTTCTGTACATCAAGTCAGGAAGAGCCAGTCCCGCTGCGAGACTGTATTAAACAGAGGAGATGGATGAAAGGTGTAAAGTAGTTGTCAGGGGACTGCTGGTAAATGTCATCTTTGCTCCATTTTTCTTTCTTAGCAGTGTTTTCCCAGCTTTTTCCTTGCCTTTGAGTTGGTGGGCTGGTTTTTTTTGTGCTTCTTGGATTTGCAAAAGAAAATGGGGTTGGTTTTGGCTGGACTGGACTTAGAGACATGGGCGCAGCCTATCTTATTCTGGGGACTTCAGCAGGGTGAACACTGGGCTGGGAGGATGAAGGCACATCTTCCCTGGGATTCGGATCATCCATACGGGGGCAATTTGCTGGGATCTTGCTGTTCATTACAAACGCAGCATGTAGAGAGGGCTGTGAATTGGTCTTAGCAGCTTGCTTGTGTGAGTGTTATCTGTGGCAGTGAAATGACAGCACTGGGAGCCTGCAAGTTGGTCACAAAGTGGCCATTAGTTGAGTTTATGCTTATTTGTTGTGGTTTTTTACCTGATCTGAAGAACATGGTAAGCTCTTCACTTTTTCCTCAAGAGGAGAGCAAAGGAGTTAAATAAATACCCGAATACTACACATGAACAAACAGGGAGTGAAGGCTTTGTTGCTTCCTGCTGCTTCAAGCCATATGGTGGTTAAACGTGAGTGCTTCCAGAAGAAGCAGTGAAAACCAAACCCTCTCCTCGTTGTTCTTGAAGCAGGTAGACTGCGCCAAGGGCTTAGGCTGGTGCAGCCATTGCTTCAGTGCTGGACACTGGTTTAATTCTGTGGTTGTGCATCCTTCCTCGGTGCCTGGCAAGGCTGGGAATGCCGTGTCTTGTCCAGTTAACCTCTCCTTGGGCTGTCCTCCAAGTTTTCTGGGGTTTATTAGCAGTGATTCGTGCTTTAAGGACTAGTGAAATTCCTGAGTCATCTCCTGAGGCAGGGAGCTATTTATTTCAGTGAGTGTGTGTGTGTTACACTCCCTGGGAGTGGGTGTCTCTTCCGCTTTTGGATCCTGCCCTGACTCTATATAAAGGCTCCAGGCTTGAATGAGCAGCAAAACCAACCCTCAAACTGGTTCCATCCTTTGGAAGATCCGTGCTGCTGATCCCATCTCTCTGACTGAAGGACCATGGCCCTTTGGAGCATGGGTAGGAGCTTGCATGGGGTGTTTGGCCATCTTGGGGTTGCACTGCTGCTATAAGAGCTCGTAGGGATACAGTGTACTGCATGCCCATGTCCAGGAGCAGTTCTTGCTCTATAGAGACTCCTGACTAAGGGGAGAGCATGATTTGTACCTCCTTTTCTCCCCTGAGGTTGGTTTCTTGATGCTGTTGGGTGTTTGGTCAGTGGGATGTTTCTGCTTTAGGAGAGATGAGAGAGTTCTGAGTGGCTGTAATTCTCTGTAGGTATCAGATAGTGTCTGGAGGTGCCATGGACAAATGAGACGGGCTCCTCTGAGACCCTGCCAGTGCAGGAGGTGCCAGCTTTGGAGTCATTTTGGTGTCATTTCTCCTGGGATAGCCCTTTTCAGAGCCACCCCATTCTTGCTTGTGGCCTTGCAGGAAGCTGCCTCACTGCATGTGGGTTTGGGGGTGCAAGGGGAGCCCCTCACCTAACAGCTCTCGGGGGAGCCGCAGGGAAGCCAGCGTGCTAATGGCAATGTTGATCCAAAAGCCGACTTCACACCCAATTTAGCATCACTCTGAGCCGGAGGGACAAGTCCTCATGTCATTATGTCTTGAACTAAATTGCTGGCACTTCATGAAGGCTCTGTCTCCATAGCCCGAGGGACAATGCATTTAATCCATATCAGCACTAAAGAAACTTTGTTAGTGTGACCTCGTGGTTCCGTCCTTGTGGCTCCTGGATGCCCGTCACTGTGGTTGTCTTTTTCTTAGTTGTGGCTATTCCTATAAGGAAGGAAAAAGACCTGGGAAAAGGAGGAATTCCAGGGCTCTTTGTCATTTGTCAGGCATGACATGAGTCACGGAATTTTGCATTCCATTGTTCTGCTTTTCCCTGTTTTCCCCTTTATCATCTGATGTTTTTAATGCTGTTCCTAATTAGCAGCTTCTCTCTTTGTCATTCCAGCTAATGAGGGGTAGGAAGAATTCTGCACTGACCTTTTGTTGCTGCTGATGTTTTTCTTCTCTGCAATAGAAATCAGATGGAATTTGAACCTTTTCTGTGCTGCTTCTCTAAGCCTTCAGCTTGCGCTCCCCTGGATGCTTGTTTGTGGGTGGTGGGAGCATCTTGAGTCATGTTAAATGGCACAGAGTGAGCTGTTGAGGGTCAGTCTGTGGATCGTTGGATCTCCCACCTAAGTCTGGGTATAAATAACCCCATGTAGGCCTGAAACTTGGGTTTAAGTTGGTGATGAAGTAACCTGACTTGGTATGGGGGAATGATTTGGGGGTGTGAGTATAGGGAAAGGTGATGGAAGTGCCTGAATAAGAGAAGTGAATGGGACTCCAAGGATGTGTCTGTCCCACTGTTCCTACTGGGAGATGGGGAACAAAGAAGCTGTGACTGCCCCATCCTTGGCAGTGCTCATGGCCAGGATGGACACAGGGGCTTGGAGCAAACTGCTCCAGTGTAAGGTGTTCCTGCCCATGGCAGGGGGTGGAGCTGGATGAGCTTTAAGGTCCCTTCCAATTTAAACCTGTCTGGGATTCTCTGTGGTAAAGTAAGGGAGATGCATCTTAATGTCGGGTAGGGTCTCTACCGTGTGCTTTACAACAGCCAAATCCAGGAGCCCTGCTAGTAGGGCACATTGCCTGGGGTTGACCCATTCATATGCGATAACTTGGGCACGTGGGGAGCAACTCCATTGAACTCCATAAGCCTGCCATAGGTGTGTGTGTGGCATAGAGCCCAAACCTCAGCTCCCTGCAGAGAAAGGGGCTGAACCTCCCAGATGAGTCCCAGTCCTACCTAACCTTGTTCTTTTGGCCCTTCTCCACAGGAGAGCAGATGGCTATTAAAAACCCCAGAGAGATTCATTAAGCTAATGGCTTACCAGCCCCCATCTGTGGCCAGGGAGGCCCATCTACCCTGCAGCCACATCCCCATGGGATGCAAGTCAGGAACAGTGGCTGGAGCCAAGCCTGACCCTGCAGTGGCATTCCCTGCCAGCTGCAGAGGGCCAGTGGGATGAGCACCCATGTGTGAAACAGGCTGGTAGAGCAGCCCAGGGAGGTAGCACGGACCTGATGGGCTGCATTGCTTATTTTAGCTTTGCTAACAGAGCAGCAGAAATTAAATGAAGATTAATTAAACCTCTTTTCTCCTCTCCCTCCTGCTTCCTCTTGCTCTTTGCTGTTTCTAGGGAAGACTGCAAAAATGTGCTAAAGAGAGGAAGCCAGGCTCTGAGCATCCTTTCTTGAATGCAGCATATTGGTCCCATGGGACTGCAGGGAAAGGCCCTGTAATTACTGGGAACGTCCTGTGAGGCTGGGTTACACAACCAGGACGGAGCTGCTTTTGGTTTAGCAGTAGGCTGATGATGCTGGAACTCAAAATACTACCTGGCTATTATCCATTCATTGCTTTTGATCACTGCCGGTGTCCTCCACGCACAGCGTGGACCACTCGCGAGGCTCCCAGCCAAGAGGGAGGGAGGAAGGAGAGCGCGGATCAGAAGAGGGCCATTTGATATTCACAGTGCCTGGTGACATAATTCCCAGACAGCCCGAGCACATCTCGGAGCCGCTGGATGAGTCGCCAGGGAGATCTTGCCACGGTGCCACCAAGGTGACTCCTTCCCAGCACTGGCAGGAGCAGGATGCCCTGATGGAGAATTCGTGCTGCGGCATCTGCTCCGCACCGGCTGCTGCCGCCTGGGTTAGGAGCCAAGTTAACAGCCAGGAAAGGGGGGTAGGACTGTTGCGACTGCCTTGAGATGGTCTCTAGGGGAGGGTTAACGTGTTGGCTGTGATGTTGGGAATGTCCTGGTGTTGTGTGCTGGAGGACTTTGCTCCTATGTGGCTTGGTGCTGTTATGTAGGATGCTGCTGTTGGCTCTGGTCCATGGTGTGCTTTGCAGTGTTTGTGCTAGGATGCATTCTACTCTAGAAGGATTTATGGTGGCTGAGGGCCATGGGCATGTCTTGAGCCGTGTGGGGGTTTAGCCTCAGCTGTGCTCCTGCATAGTTATCCCCATTTTCCCGTTTGGGAACTCTTGGTGACACAGGATACCTGTAGAGTAATCCAGCATCCCTGCTTGCTCTGCTGTAACCCTGGCTTCTCCCTTCAGCAGTGATCATTTCCCATACAGAGGTGACTTCAGCATGTATCCTTGTCCCGTCAGGCCTTCCTATGCTTTGAATTATTAAATACTGTCTCTGATGTCCATTGTAAAGTAACATGGCTACTTATCAGCATAGAAAAGACTCTGTTTCCATACTTTAACAACTGGCTTTGTTGGCTTGTGGGATTTACAGTGAACGAGAAGAGTTAAAAAAGAGGCAAAATAAACCTCATGAGAGGCTGAGGTTGGAAGCGAACACAGAGCAGTGACATCTTTGTAAGAGGATGCCCAGTTTTCTGTGTTGCTGGTCTGTACCTTCTGTCTGAAGCAAAATCACATGCAGATTCATTAGCATTAATAGGCTGGAGGGTGCTTGCTGCCGTGATGTCCACAACGCTGGATTAGGGACTGTGCTCTGGAGGTGCCTCTTTCCACCCCCCTTATCCCCTTCTCCATCAGGTGGCAGAGACCCCCCAAGGCAGCCTGGCCATGTTTGAGCAGTGATGGTACGTTTGGCTTAGCAGGAGCAGCAAGGTGCAGATGCAGAGGAGGAGACCCATGGCCAGCTGCTGAGCTCAGCGGTGGGCTCATTAGTTCTGCGAGCCTGGAGCCCTGCCTGCAGCTCCTCTCATTTCCAAGGTCAGGGTTTTGCTCCCTGTTTGTAAGCAGGTGGGTGGTACCTGCTGCTTTGCAAGAGGCTGGGTTCGAGCAGTAACCCAAGCCATGGTCCTGCTGTTAGTCCCTTGCTGTAGAAGTGCCTTGCCTCACAGCTGGGCACATCTGTGCCTGCTCAGGCATTGCTTGTACCATGCAGCTGCAGCATCCCTGAGAGAAGCTGCTCGATGTGACCTATGCAGGTGAACTCTTGTTTTTCCCATGGGATAAACTATGGAAACTGGCTTAAGAAGGAGCTGGAAGTGGGAAGCAGAGTCTGGCTGTTGTCAGGCTGGTCTGGTTCCCTCTGGACCCCATGGAAGAGGCATCATCGCCTTCTCACAGTCCCGAGCTAAGCAGCGACAGCAGTGGTAGCAGCATGGAATGATGCTGAGGGAGCTGCTGCGGGGCTTGGATCATGCCTGAGAAAAGGGAGTTAAAAGCAGGTTTTTTGCAAGCTTTTGCCTGCCATTTTAAATGGGAAGGATGTTTCCCTGGCAACGAGATGGATGCTTCCCAGCAGAGCATATGGCTTCCATCGACTTTGATTTACCAGCGTGTTGAAATGGCAGCTAGATAATCTCTCTTCAGCTTTTGTGTGCCCATGGCCTTTGTCCCTGTTACTCAGGATCTTTTAAAGACCACGGGTCCAGCCCCTACAGCACTGGCCTTGCTCCTGTCCCATCCTAGGGCTGGAGCTGGTGAGGTCCCACATCAGGACTGGATCCAGGGACCTTTGCAAAGAGGGATCTGAGCATCTTCTGGAGCAGGGAGCTGCAGGGTGGGCAGGAAAACCTTCCCTGCCTCTGCTGCCTTCCACAGCCAAACAGCTCCTCCTCCTCCTTAGCAAACACAATCCGCAGCCCTCTCTTCCTGTTCTCCTGCCTGCTTTAAATCATTTTTAGATGTTTTGCACCTTTCACCACACAATCATCTGCCTTCTGCAGCTTGCTATTTATTGTTGTGTTTACTGGCGCAGGGGAAACAGGAGAGGGAACAAACCTGTCATTTGCTGAGTGGGGGAACTCGGGGGGGAGCTGGTTTCTGTGGCTCTCCCTGGCTCCCTGCTGTGTGCTGACCCATTGAGCTCACACAGCAGCCTCCTTCAAGGGGCAAACCCAGGGTGTGCTGCTCCTCCTTGCTGCCCATCACTTTGAGCATCTCAGTTCTGTGGCAAATTGGGTTAAAATCCTTCCCTGTGAGGGTGCTGAGGCGCTGGCATAGGGTGCCCAGAGAAGCTGTGGCTGCCCCATCCCAAGGCCAGGTTGGACGCAGGGGCTTGGAGCAAGCTGCTCCAGTGGAAGGGGTCCCTGCTCGTGGAAGGGGTTGGAGCTGGAGGAGCTCCAGCTCCAACCTCAAGGATGACCTCAAGGTCCCTTCAACCCAAATCAGTCTATGATGAGATGCTTGCAGGAGAATGTCCCTGTTACTCCTGAGGAGCAGCCTGGCTGGGACAAATCTGGCTACAGCTCAGGGAAACTCTATTGCTGTAAAGGGGAGATTGGTGGGAAAGGACTTTGAATTCAGAGTGGCAGCTCCTGGAGGAGCCCAAATAGTTCTATTAGTGGCAAAGTTAACAAGAGCTTGACTGGCAGCAGTTGTGATGCTCTCCCCTCCCTACAGTACCACTGCCTGTTTCAGCAGTTGTTTAGGGCTAAAGAGCACTGCCTTTTGCAGCCTGAGCTCTCTGCAGAGCTGGGTTTGTTCTGCATCCCTTTGCCCTGAGCAGCTCCTCTGGGCCTGCCTGTCTGTACATCAAGGCACTGCTCCCAGCACAACCAATCCCATCCCAACAGGAGAAGCTTTGTGGATGTGAAAAGCATCGGGGCTGTATTCTGCTGTGGAGGGAGCATGCTGCCATACTGATGTGGGGAAAGGATGCAGAGCTCCCAAACTGGCCACTGGCCTTTTTGTTCTTGCTGTTGGATCTGTGTTTTTCCTGCATCCCAAACTTGGGTGCCCCTTCCATGACAGTGGAGCCGTTTGGATTTACCAGGCTGTGAACCAGCTCTCCTGTATCTTGGCTCTGAGCTCCTTCCTAATCACAAGCTGGGACAAGAGAAGTGAAATTAAACAGATGGTGAAATTACCAGCTCTAAGACACATTATATGGGCAGTTTGCAAATACTTCTTTCTTCTCCCCAAGACTCAGTTAATTAAACTGATGAGCAACTGAAATCAGCAGCGCTTCGGGAATGCTGTGCTTTCCATTTCCGTGTTAGCCGTTAGCCTCTGGCTCCGAGAAGCCACATTCTTGTCAAGGTGTGAAGCTGGGGATGGACGAAGCCTTGGGTGCCATGGGTTAGTGTGAGCTATCCCTGCTTATGGCAGGGGGGTTGGAACTGGATGATCTTAAGGTCCTTTCCAACCCAAACCATTCTATGCTTCTATGATCCTGAGATGTGGTCGGGGCATCCGTGAGCCTCTGACATTTGCTGGAATCTGGGTTGTCCTTTGCTGTTGGCTGGGAGGAAGCCCAAGAGCAAAGCTCTGAGCTCTTGCCTTTACAGGAGCATAAACCATGGGCTGAGGCATAGGGAAAGTGAGTGTTTTGAAGTCGACACAAGGAGTCTGAGCCGTTTAGATGCCCGCTGTGGATCTGAGATGGTTCATGCAGCTGCTGATCCTGTGTTGGCAGCTCCTTGCAGATGCTCTCGGTGAGGATGCTCATTTTTGAGGTGCTGTGATTCTTGGTGCTGTAGAACTAATGCAAAGTCAGGGAAGTGAAGGTAAAGGAGCTCGAAGAGATGGAGCTTGTCCTCCATGGGCAGGAAAACCTCAAGCTGGATCGCTGCTTCTGGGACAGACCTTCGGAAACGGGGCTGCTATTCCTGTCTGCAGCAGGACCCAGCCCTGTGCATTTGGAGGCAATCTTCCTATCTGCAATTAGACCAGAGCCTATTTTTGTATATTCCATTCCCTCGAGGACTGTTTAGATGAGATTCAGCATTTTGTTTTACAGGGACATCTTGCTTTTAACCCAGTTTTAGAGCTCAGTTAAGTCGGGTCAACTGACTTACCCAGGTAAGTCCACGGAGCTTGACACCTCAGTATGAGGACTTCTTATTCCTGTGTGCTCCAACCGTGCAGCAGAGCCCTTGGCTTCTTCAGTTCATTTTTCTCATTGCAGAAAAGCCCTTAGGAAACTGAAATAACTTGCTCTTCATGTAGAGATGAAGGTTAGATGAGGAAGGTTTGTATTCCTGCACTCACTAGTAATAATGTCTCAGAGGCAAGGAGGAAGCTGAGGCTCTTTGGGGGAATACCCTGTGGGATGAAACCAGCAGCAGTGCTCAGATTTCAACCTGAATAATCCGGGTATTGCATGAGACAGCAACTTTCCCTCACATTGAAATCAATGCACATGCTCTGAGTAAATGCCTGTGCAGATGTTGGTGCGAATTACTTAAGCATCCAATATTTCATACCCCTAATTTACCTCCCAATGCACCGCAATCGCACCGTGGTCTTTAGGGTTCTCTCCCATGCCCTGTTACAGTGCAGCTGCATGAATATATTCTTCCCCTCCAGGGTTTTAAGAGCAAAGCTCAGCCTGATAGTGCTGGATATGGCAGGTGCATGGGCTTGATGAATACTTTGGGTTTGCCTCCAGACATCTGGCTCCTCCAAGGCTGCATGTGCAGGGCCAGAACTCACAGACAAGTGTTTTGCAGTGATTCATGGTAATTGGGACAAAGAGGAACATTGCAACTAGAACTTTGTATGCAGTGATTATTATTAATAAGGCTTTTATTCTGCACTGAGTTAAATGCCTGTGGAAAAACACCCAACCCATTCCTTAAATTTAACCCCTTTTCCCACTGTAAATGATTTCCATTCCCAGACAGCTTTTGTTCTGCGAGGCTTCAATCCAGAAAAGCTCTTAAGCTTCTGAGTGCGGAGATACACAATCCTTTGCTGGAGTAGGGACAAGACATGTCATGCAAAACCCATTTCTGCTCAAATTCCTCTGGAAGGAAGGCTGGGGAAGAGAAGGTATTTTTGTGGCTTGGTTGTGCCACTTTACCACGCTGACACAGTAAAGCTGTGACCAGCTCTTCTTTATTCCTTAGCTTGCATGACGGAGTTGTGAATGCTCCTTATCTGCCCATAAAGCAGAAAACGACCTCTCCCCCACCCCCACCAGAACCTGATGCAAAGGAGATCTCATTCCCTCTGCTCCCTTGGGATGTAAATGTGCTGGCGTGTTTTAATAGCTGCAAGGGGAGCCGAAGCATGGAAGCGGGCACTGCGCTGAGCCGATGGTGTTCCTGCTTCCAGCCACATGGCTGGGAAAGACCCCAGAAAATGAATACCTGGGAAACCACCTCCTGGTTTTTGGCACGCAACAAGGGGAGCAGGTTGGCTGCATCCATAAACGGGGCTAGAGGGCACGTCCTGGGTGCTTGCGGGTGCTGGTAGCGCTGATGAGGGAAGGAAATCATCTGTTTCCTTCCCATCCCAGTGCCACCCCCGTAACATGGTTGAGATCTCTTAAGATCTGTTCCTCTATATCCTGATTAATTCCCACTTCCTGAAGCACTGTTTAATGTAGCTTTGCAGTCCATAGCACAGCTTCCTCTGGGACACTGCTTTGGTCCTCTGGGGATGCTCCATTTACAGCATCATCCTTAGCACACTTTATGGCTTTGTACAGACGAAGTGCTGCTTGTTTTAGCTGTTTAGCTGTCATCTCGGTGCACTGAGAAGGCACAGGACCTATTAATGTTCTCCCAAAGAGACCTTTACTGAAGATGTATTAACAGGTTTATAAACCATGAGAATCCCTGCCTTGGAGCCAGCCTTTGTGTTGCCCATAAGCAATGTTATTCCACTGCACGGATGCTCTAGGATCCTCCAGGCTCCTCTAAGGAGCAAGATCTTAGGTGAGAGGACACGGCTGGGCATGACCAAACCTGCAGGGAATGAGACACCATCAGGAGCTGGTTTTGAAAGGGAGAGCTTGCACTAAGGCACAGGACTGAAACGCAGGACTCCCTGCTTCTGTTCCAGCTCTGCTAGTGACAGGAGTTGCCTTGTGAGAGATGCTTTTGGCTGAGTCTGAGGCATGTGGAAACCCAGAGCGAGGCATTTGGGCTCATGTTTAGCCTTGTAAGTGAAGAGCTGGGTGGCAAATCACAGCAGGATTGCTGACATGAATAAAGATGAGGGATGCTCCTGGCTAAGGGTAGGTGTGATACCCCTGGAAAATTCATGGTATTATCAGTTTTGCTTATGATTCACCCGAGATTTAAATTGAGCTGTAAATACTCCCATTCTGCTTATGAGGCTCTGTGAGTGGGAAAAGGCATTTGGCAATCTCTGTTTCTTTTTGCTAGGGATGTTTTTTCACCTTAGCTTATTGCTGTTGCTGCATTTTCATGGCCTTTGATTTACCTTGAAGTTTTAGGTACTTAAACACTGATGTTCTACAGAGACCACAGCAAATAGATTGCGGGGATTACAGATGCCCGTGAGCATTTTGGGTTTACTTTAGCACAGTTATCAATGCCTTGTTCACATCCCCAAAGTAGTGTTAAATGTTTGAAGTTGTTTTCCACTGTGCAGCTCTCCAATGCCTGTAATAACCTCTCCTTCCATTCCAGCTCTTTCTAATTAAACCAATCTTTAATGCCCGTTCCCAATTCCAGTGAAAGCCAGGGAGCGCAGTGCCCTCTTACCAGCTTGTGCCACCTCTTTGTATTGTATCCATCTCCATCACATCCAGGAATCCAGTTGCTAATTACTGGTGTTCCCTCAGAGGAAGCCCAATGGTTCTGCATGTCAGGGAATCAGATTTGAATACAACTATTTCAGGAATAAATTTAAAGGTCTTTTTAAATTCTTATGTAAATGGGTGTGTAGAATCCAAGGGGGTTTCTTTTGGAAGGCAAATGAGATGATTAACCTGAAACGATTTATGATGATTCCATCATGTGCTTTTACTGGGGGGGGGAAGAGGACAATTTTGCCTCTTTCAAGCCATTTTAAGTATTTGTTTTCTTGCAAGGGGGAGTTCAGTGATTTGTTTTGCTGTTGTTAACCCAAAGCACAGTGCACATGAAATGTGGATAGGCAGATTTTGAGCTGGGAATTATAAATTGCCATAAGAAGCTTGCACGGATGTTTAAAGTCAACATAACCTTTGGATGTAAAGCCAGACTTTGGATTTATTAATATTAGCAGCAGATTTACACAGCTGAGTCTTGGCTGAGCGTAAAGGTCTAAGCAACAGGCATGGGGGATGCTGGAGCCTCAGAAGGTGCTGGGTTGCCCATAGGAATGGGTGGTGGGTGAGAAGATGCAGTGACGTGAGGAATCGGCTTTCCCCATGCCATCATGCTATGGAGGACACAGTGGTCCAAAACCACTCGCTGCCCTCTGCATCCATCCAGCTGTGCATCAGGTAGGACCCAGCTCTTGTCTGCTCAGGAGGAGGACACAGTCTTCTCCAAAGCTGTAAGCAGAATTGGCATCTTTAATGTAAAAATCATTAGATGGGGTATAATTAATGTTCCTTATTGCACATTAACATTATCCAGAGTCAGGCTGCAGGAGTAATTTGCTTTGATTAGATATGTGGCTTTAAAAATTAGATTTATCCCAAAGTCTACACTATTTATTGGCCTGTTTCCTTTTCCCTAGCTGTCCATTATCATATGGAGCCCTTTTCTGTGCTGTCTGGGTAGATTAGATGAAATTAAAGCAGAGTTAACCTTCCTGTTCCCCGCTGCTTTCCTCTGTGTCAGCTCAGGGGATGCACATCATCTCCAGTGTGGACATATCTCTGAGCTTTCTTATGGCAATCCTTTATCCATAGTGGGTCTGCAGATCCTTCAAAGTTTCCCAAGAGCCATACAGACCCCAATCCCTGAATTCAGATTCTTTGCATGAAGGTTTTATTCTCATTCTCCTTTTCCTGCCTCCCAAAGGTTTGTGGACCAAGCAGAGTATCTGTGCATCACTATGGGTTTATTTGGGGATGCTTGTGCAGCTCACCCTGTGATGAGCCAGTGCCTGCATCCCTTGCTGGTAGGACCATTCCTTACCCGGTGGCTGAACATCCCCATTGGGAGTGAGATGAGATTTGGTCCATGTGGGATTTGGCCATGGAGCTCTTATGCTTCCTTGGAGAAGCTGGTGCCTTCCCCATTGCCTTCTATGCTTGGCAGTGCTGTAATTAATGCTGACCCTGCAAGTGTGACCTGCATCAGGTCTCCCTGGCAATGAGAGCCCTAAGGAGTGCAGAGCTGGAATTACAGCAGCACTGAGCTGGCCCTGGGGACATGAGGGGAATAGGGATGAGGCTGCAGCCATATGCTGGGATAAGGAAGAAGCTGCACCAGGAGCTGCCCTGGCTTTTCCTACATAACCACTGCTGCCACAATCCATCCTTGGGGTTGAAGTGATAAAGCCATTCCTTTTCCTTTTCTCTGTTCCATCAGTATATGTTGAGTGACAGACTTGATGCACAGGAATCCTCTTTCTTGCGAGGTTGTCTCTGCCAGGACTTGTTGCTTGAGTGTGACTTTATTCTAGATCCACCCAAGTTGGTCACGTTAGCAAACAATGTGCATGTCTGTATTGATGCTGATGCTTTCAGCACCTCCTCAGGCACAAAAATACAACCCATGTTCTAAGTCTTTAACCAGAATATGCAGGATTTCCTTTCCCACTGATCCCTTTCCATTATAATTGCTTTTTGTTTTCCTCTTCTCTTTCTTCTTCCATTGATTATTCATTTGTTTCTCACTCCAGCATCTGAGTTTGGGCCATCCTGGATCAGGGCTGCCTGACCCAGCCACAGCTCCTTCCCTTCCAGCAGTACAGGGCTCTATTCCCCCCTGTCACTGCATGGGCGGTAGCTACCAGGGCCTGTAGGAATGGATGGAGCTCATTTAGGTGCAGGGCAGGTTGCTTTTTTATGGCAAGGGTTTTAAAGACCAGCCTGGGGAGAAAAAGCATTCTAAGACCCACAGAAGACAGCAGTGGACATAGTGAATGGGATCGCAGGGGGTGTTTTCTTACTCTCTTGAGGCTGTTTCAAGCGTGTGGGTACCAGACCTGGTGTGAGAAGAGGAAATTTAAAGTGAGAAATCAGTCCATTGTCCTTACCTGCTTTGTGCTGCATCCATCCTGCTGCTGACAAAGCTCAGCCTTCGGGAGGTGGCTCTGAAGGTCTCTTACCTACAACAGGGAGGGAGGTTTCAGCTTGTGGTTCGAATAAATACTCCAAATCCCCCTATTTTTACTCATTACAGTGGCATTAATGGTCATTGCAAAGCCACAAGCACGACCTGGTGGTGTGAAACTCCCTTTCCTTTGTACAACAGAAAGGAGCAGCACCCACCAACTGTGCTTATCAATATTCAGAATGCAGTTGGTAGGACTGTGAGGCAAAGCCAGACAGATGAATTATTTAATGCTTTTAGAGAATGCAGCTTGCTGTTTCTCCTTGCATTGGCCTCCTTTAGGGTATCAGTAAATTGATCTTTACTAAATTAATTTCCCTCCCTTTGTTGGAGTGAGCAGTGGGCACCGCCGGTGGAAGCCATCTCCATCCATGAACAGATGCCAGGGCTCCTCCGTAGCTCTGGAATTGGGTGTTGAGTGCTGAGGGTTGAGTTCCTGTCCCTCATCTGGTGCCTTTCGATTTGCATTAGTACGTCCAGCCCTTTGGGAAGCACAGAGCTGACAGTTTTAATGGACAGCCTGGGAATGGTGGTGGTGTGGCACTTCTGAGGCTGCTTTTGGGATAGGCCATGGAAGCGGATGTCAGTGAGACCTGGATGTGTGCTGTAAGGGTTGAGAATCTTCCCTGTTTCATGGTAAATAGAGCTGAGAGAGCTGATATCAAAGCTGGGTCCCCTTTGGCTTCAGGCTTAGACAGCAACAGCATCAAGATCCCATCCCTTGGACTTGGATCAAACCCCTGCCATGTCCCATGTCTGGCCACAGGAAAGCAGAGTGACAACCATCCACCTCATATTACAACAAGTCTGAATGTCAACAGCCATTCCAGGCAGTAAGGGGTTAATCTAGAGTACCTGCCTAAGAAAGGAACACTAAATCCACCCCAAAATGCTCTGCTATGCATGGGAAATGCAGTCCCATTCCAAGGGGGGAACTAAGAGGAATGACTTTAACCTGCCAGAGGAGAGACTGAGCTGAGCTCTGAGGCAGAAGCTCTTCCGTGTGAGGGTGCTGAGGCGTTGCCACAGGGTGCCCAGAGAAGCTGTGGCTGCCCCATCCCTGGATAATGCTGGATAAGTGTTAAGGTCCCTTCCACTCTATGATCCTGTAATTCCCAGGTAAGCATTGGTGGATGCAAATGCATCCACAGAGCACCAGTGGGGTTTGTTTTGAGCCTGTGCTCCTGCTCATCAGGCAGTCAAGTCGGCTGTTACCACATTATCATCCCTGCTTGTTTGCATGCTGGTGGAATGAACACTGCAGGAAGAGCTGATGGTTCCTTGGGGACGTAATGGCAAATGCTATCAGAGCTGAGAGGGGAATTGGGTTGGAATCTGCCAAACTGGGAACAGTCCAGTGGGTCCATCCACACTGAACCCTTCTGGAGAGTAAACCCAGGGACTTTCCCATTTTACATAGTGTTGTAGCAGCACCACAGTGAATACCCCTGGAGAAATATGTCCATAAATGCTCTCTGGACTAGTGTGAGGTATGAGAAGCTCCTGCTCTGAAGACTGATGGCCTCTCTCTGTCTCTCTCTTGTATTATGTAGTTTTCTACTAGTGTTCTCCTGCCTGGTGCTGTCAGTCTTTTCGACCATTGATGAGTACCAGAACAGCTCAGAAGGGGCCCTTTACATCCTGGTAAGTGTGAGATTGCAAATGATGCCTTCAGTGAGGCATTAAAACAAACTCACAACAGCACAAAAACCTGGGGGTGTTTGAGGCAAGAATTTAAAGTGTTGCTTGTGAGAAGGGGACCCCAGGTGCTTGTAGGGAAGCAATAGGAAGAATGTGAAAAGGAGGAATCAGGAATAAACCAAAGATGTTTTCCAGGAGCCCTTAAACCCTTCTTCCTATGCTTTTCCTTTTAATCTGCATTTATTTACAATGGCAAAATACTGATCCCAACTGAAAAGCTCTTTGATGTCAAGCAGCTTCCAGTATTAAAGCTGTGGATGCTCTCCTTAGGGAGCAGCTTGTGTAGATGCCTCCTCTCCCACACTATAGCATCCCTGCAACTATTTGATCCTCAAGCTGCAGAGTTTAGTTCCTTAAATAGCCTGGCATCCCTCACACTGGCAACGTGGCTCCTGCCATTGGGAGCCAGCAGAGCTCCTGTACACACAACCAGGCTGCCAGATCCACGTGTCCCCTTTGCTTTTGTCTGTCTTCCTTTTCCTCAGCTCCTGCCCTACATTGACATCAAAAGGTGCTGCAGAATAATCAGGGCTTTGTCAGATTTGACACATGAAAGCTGGGCAGGAGCTGCTATAAAGAAGTTGGAGGGAAGGGAGCATACAGGGAGGGTTTGGATGGTGATGGAAAGAGCTGCGATGCAGAGCATCAATGTGCTTTCTGGGCATTGAGGGGTAGAGGATCTACACACTCCAGTACCAGACAGGCCAGCACACAGGGACAACCCGGCTGATTTTACAGGGAAAAGCTCAAATCCCTTGTCAAGAGTCTTAGGATGGAGCAGCCAGTGATTCCCAACTCTGGTCTTCTGTGCTGCTCAGCATTAACCTAGTCAAGTCCTGGAGGTTAATGGTGAGGAGATACCAGGTACTCCTCAAGCAATATGAGAAGGTGTAAAGCTCTAGTTCATGGCTATAACATGCAGTACCTCCCACCCCCCTAGGGAAGGTGATGGGGAGGCACAACAGCAAAGATCCAACAGTGAATCAAGCCTGGGCTCTCTAATGGTGCAGACAGCTCTGATGTGTTTTGGGGTGTTTGGAGGTCAGGCGATGGGTCTGTGTTCTATTCTGGAGCCTGCTCCGCATGGAGCACCTTTCTCCACTAACAGCACTGTCTCCCTTGCAGGAAATTGTCACCATCGTGGTGTTTGGGGTGGAATACTTCGTGAGGATCTGGGCCGCCGGCTGCTGCTGCCGATACCGGGGCTGGAGGGGGAGGTTAAAGTTTGCCCGCAAGCCTTTCTGTGTCATCGGTAAGAGAAATGGGAATATTCTGAACGAGCCTTTAAAACCCTGCTTCCCAGGCTTTTCCTGCTTCCCAGGCTTTTCCTGCTTCCCAGGCTTTTCCTGCTTCCCAGGCTTTTCCTGCTTCCCAGGCTTTTCCTGCTTCCCAGGCTTTTCCTGCTTCCCAGGCTTTTCCTGCTTCCCAGGCTTTTCCTTGTATCTGCGTTTATCTTCAATGGCAAAACACTGATCCCAACTGAAAAGCACATTGATGTCAAGCAGCATCCAATGTTAAAGCTGTAGATGCTCTTTGTTGTACCCCAGGCATCGCTGGCACCTGCCCACAGCCATGGGGAGGGGTTCACCCAGGAGAAGCTGAGTGTAGAGCTGAGATGGTGCAACCCTGCATCCAACCTCACCATTGGATCTCTCACAAGCCGCTGATGTCTGTGTGCATTTCACTTTGCCTTCCCTGGTGCTGATGAGCTGCCCCACAAGGGAGTTACGAGGCTTAATTAATTATTGCTTGTAATGTACTTGGTGATCCTCTTGTGAGAGGGGCCATCTGTGCACAGCAGTTCTTTGTAATGGGGTAAGGAATGGGCAGGGAGGCTGTGCCATTCCCTATAGAGCTTGCTTTTGGATGTCCAGAGCTGGTCAGATGCATGATTTTAGCTTATTCCAGACAAAGGCACTCTTATGAAACTTGCACAGAAAACTAGGGAAAGAGGGAGTTTATGGGATCTTTTTGGATTTAAGATATATAGATTAAGGCTTTTCTTCTTGGACTTCCCTTGTCCTTGAGCACCCTCTGATGCTATAGTGGACCTCTAGATTTTAATTCCCAGTTTAGATGGGGGAATTCCCATCTCTGGACAGCTCTGAGGCTGATAAAAGGAGTATGCATTTTTGCAAGGATGTAATCCAGTTTAACAGTGTTAACACTGACTCATGTAAGAATTCAGGCTTTGCGGTATTCAATGCTCATCATTCCCATTTCTATGAAATAAACAATCATCCTATGGAATGATGAGGTGGAGAAGGAAACTAGAGCATCAATAATGTGTGCAGTGGCTCCTTTCACATCCAGGTTAAGACTGATGCTATGTCCTTCCAGCACAAGTTATAACTGACCCAAGATCACTTCAATGCAGAGCCTTCAGCTGCCAGTGGCCACAGGAGTTGTCATCCCTTTCGTTAGGGGTTCAGCAGCATTTCTTCAACTTTCAATGCCTTCTCTTTGTGCAGACATCATGGTGCTGATAGCATCCATCGCCGTGCTGGCGGCAGGGTCCCAAGGGAACGTCTTTGCCACCTCAGCACTCAGGAGTCTGAGGTTCCTGCAGATCCTGCGCATGATCCGCATGGACCGGCGCGGCGGCACATGGAAGCTCCTGGGCTCTGTGGTCTATGCACACAGCAAGGTGAGACCCAGCAAGGACATTGAGTTGTCTTTCATGTTTTTCCCCCACCAAAGACACTGCTTTGGTTCACTTCTTCACTCCAAACATCTCCCAGGCCTGGGGGGATTGGAAAGATGCTGTAGGTAATGCGGGGAGCAATGCAAAGTCAGATGCATAAGGTTTGATGGAGCTTATGTAAAGGAGAAAAGGGAGAGATGTTGTTTGCAGGGAGTATCTTGAATGTAGAGACCACCTGCACACTGACAGAGCTCATTTCAGAGTCAGCAATTAGCAGCAGCCTCATTAAGCACATATGGTGTTGTGAGCTCTTTGTCCAGGATGCACTTCAAAGTGGATGAGTATCTGAAAGCCCATCCTGTGAGCAGCAGCCTCTCACAGACACACTGAGTGCCTTTTCCCAATGTAAGGCACCTTGGCCTTTCTTTGGATTGGGAAGAGTTTGTTGATTGTTTTGTTTCCTGCTGCCAAATGTAGGAATTTCTCCTGTTCCCTGCACTTTTCCCCCTGAAAAGCTTTGCCAGCTCATCCAGAACTGCATAAAAATCACAGGGAATTTGTGGGTGGTTTTCGCTCGCCCTTGCATTAACTTCATCCTAAAATCCTCTGAATCCTGACTTAAAGCTTCCCTGAAATTGGGGATATATTGTAGCCAGATGCCAGCTTTGTAGCTTCTCCCCAGTTAGTGGAAGGGACCTGCCCTAAGCAGAGTCCCAAGGGATTTGCAGGTTCCCGTTTCAGTTTTGACCCCACTTCCTTGGGTGAACTGGAGAAACTGGATTATTTTTTGTTTAGTCTCAGTTCCACATCTTGAAATAATGAAGCCATTATCCCTCCATTTCCTTCTCTGTTTGCTGGATGTGTTCAGATGATGGGGATTGTCCCCTTTGCGTTAGCCTAAAGTAATGCAGGGGAAGTCCAAATCCAGCCACGAGCAATGCAGTGTTTGGAGATAGATGCTCACCAAGATTGCAGTTATTCTTTTCTCTCCCTTAATGTTCTTGCAGGAGCTGATTACTGCCTGGTATATTGGTTTCCTGTGCCTCATTCTGGCTTCTTTCCTGGTATATTTGGCCGAGAAAGGAGAAAATGAGCACTTTGATACATACGCAGATGCACTCTGGTGGGGTCTGGTAAGTGATTTTCATAGAGCAGCTGCTGGTTATTAAATGTCCATTAACCCTCCATCTTCTATCACTTATGTGAGGAATCAACTTAGGGGTTAGTTAACATTTCTATTAAATGGCTTCAGGCTGCTTAATTTAGCTCTTTTCTTAAATTAACCTCATAGAAAACATCAGGAGATCCCATTCCTTGAATTGCCTGGAGCCTCAAGGAAGTTGGAAACTCATGTGCTCCTAGTGGTGGGATTTAGCTCTGTTGTGACAGTAGAGACAGGTCGGGTAAAGACCCCACAGGTGCTTTGATCATCCTTTTGACATGTATTTAAAATTGAACCCTTTCAAATGATCCTTGGGTAGCATGCTGCCAAAGACACTGCAATAAATGTGATAAAACTAATAGGATCTAAGCACCAGACAGCCTTCAGCACGGAAAGCTCTTCCCTTTCACATCTTTGCTGACAAAGGAGGAAAGGGCAATGCTGCTGGTTTGCTCTGGGGGGGTGTGTGCGCATGTGAATTATTNGCACGGAAAGCTCTTCCCTTTCACATCTTTGCTGACAAAGGAGGAAAGGGCAATGCTGCTGGTTTGCTCTGGGGGGGGTGTGTGCGCATGTGAATTATTGGATTACCCGATTAACAAGGAGAATTAATGACGTCCTAATCTGCTTGTGTTATTGTTCTTCTGCTCTGACACTGTGGCGCTGGGCTGGCCTTGATTACAAAGCATGGAGTGAAAAGCCCAGATCTGATCAAATCCCAATAACAGGCTTGGGGTGGAATCGGCTGATCAAGGAGCTCCTCTGTTCCAACAAAGGGAATGGAGCAGTAAATTGCTTTTCAAGGCCCTTGGTGATGACAAATACAAAACCAAAGCCTGGTTTGACATGACTAGAAAATAAACAAGGAGGACAAAGTGGCAGCCCAGATTAGAGCTCTGTCCTGGGACAACCATGGGCAGATTTATCCCTCCTGCTTCCCAGGATGTGCGAGCCTTTGGCAGAGGATCGCTGCTCCCTGTTTCAGGATGTGGAGGTGATTGTGTTGCCATTGTGATGCTCAGAGTAGACTTGGAGTTCCATTAAGATAAAGAGGTTTTATCATTGTCCAACTCTTGGATGCAGTACAGGCAGATGTTAAGAGATGAGCAAACTAAATCAAATTGCAGGTTCAGGGACTCATCCCTTGGTCTGCTCTTGGTGGATCCAATCCTTGTACTTGTCTCTATATATCAGAAAGAGTTTGCAAACCAACTTTGCAGTGATTATGGAGAGAGCATTGCTTTAACTTTTTGTTTCAGTCAGGAGTAGCCATGTAGTTGCATTTTCTAACCACTTTGTCAAGCTGGCATCTAATTGATAGGGCTTTCAGCGGGTCCAATTAAACAGCGCTTTGGGATCGTTCTTCCATTTGTGTAAAAGTGATTTCATTCAGAGCTGAATGCATGAGGTTTCCAGAGCTACATCAGCACAGTGTCAGCTCCCATCCCTGGGGCTGGCTCTGTCTGTGGAGGTTAGGGGATAGGGACACCTTTCCACTTGGCACAGCGGGGGCTAGTTTGGGCAGAAGTATCCAAGGTGTTCCCAATCAGACCATGTCTCCCTGCCTTCCCCTGCCAATCCCAGGTTCTCCAAATCCTCTTAGAAGCCCTGGGGAATACTCAGCATAGAATCATAGAGACTGGTTTGTGTTGGAAGGGACCTTAAAGCTCCTCCAGTTCCAATCCCTGCCACGGGCATGGACCCCTTCCACTGGTGCAGCTTGCTCCAAGCCCCTGTGTCCAACCTGGCCTTGACACTGCCAGGGATGGGGCAGCCCCAGCTTCTCTGGGCACCCTGGGCCAGCGCCTCAGCACCCTCACAGGGAAGAGCTTGTGCCTAAGAGCTCAGCTCAGTCTCCCCTGTTCTGCCAGGTTCAAGCCATTCCCCTTGGCCTGTCCCTACAGGCCCTTGTCCCCAGCCCCTCGCCAGGTTTTGTGTCAGTCCATACAAGTAGGAAAATGCATTTTTTCCTGCAATTTGAAATTCAGAGGATTCTTTGTCTCCAACAAATCTCTCTGCTCCTTCCCCAAAACACACAGCAACTTGCCAGCGTTCTTTTGGTGCATTACAATAATACTTAGGAGAGGGGAAAAAAAAACCCATCCCTAAATTAGGTTGCATGAAGTATCCTGTCGGCATAATATGCTGTCTTTAAATAGGGAGACCAGCTAATAGGCACTGCTGGGAAAGCTGGGAATAAACAGCATCAGATCTATCTGCATGAAGTCAGCTCTGCCTTCCTCCATGAGGTGCCAAAAGGGAACCTGGGGGGACAGTGCCGGTTTGCTTCCCCTGCTGAAGGCACAGCCCCGTCTCCCGGGGGAGGTTCTGAGCTGCCACAAGCCTCTGCACCAGCTGGCAGCTCCCTGTGTCCACTGAAGGCAGGAAAATGCTCCCAACTGGTGTGGAAACTCAATGCATTGAGGAGGAAGGCGGCAGCGCTGTCCTGGGCATTGGGAAATCACTGCTTCCCACAGAGGTGCCCATCATAGACTGGCTTGGGTGGGAAAGGACCCTAAAGCTCATCCAGTTCCAAACCCCCTGCCATGGGCAGGGACACTTTCCACTAGAGCAGCTTGCTTCAACCTGGCCTGGAACACACTGATGCTGCAAGAAGTTTGTGT
This sequence comes from Agapornis roseicollis, assembly GCA_002631895.1. Taxonomy (NCBI): domain Eukaryota; kingdom Metazoa; phylum Chordata; class Aves; order Psittaciformes; family Psittacidae; genus Agapornis; species Agapornis roseicollis. The sequence continues at coordinate 147,082 of NDXB01012220.1, read as the reverse complement.
GTGTGGGTTCAGTTCTGAATCTGACCAAGGGCTTTGTGGTGTTCTCCTCCCTGCAGATCACTCTCACCACCATCGGCTATGGGGACAAGTACCCACAGACCTGGAATGGGCGGCTGCTGGCAGCTACGTTCACCCTCATTGGTGTCTCTTTCTTCGCCCTTCCTGCTGTAAGTGGGGACTGCAGCGTCTTGCTGGGAAGGGGCTGATCTCGGCCCATGCTGTCCCAAGCCCCTGGAGCTGGTGGCAATGCAACAGCCACATCCAGTGACACGAAACATCCTGAGGTTTCCTGTCTGCAACAGCTCTGTGGCTTTTGAGTCAAGAAAAGAGGGAGAAGAGGGGAAACCTTGTCTGAGTACCCACAGATTGGGCACTTTGTATATGAGCAAATGAGATGGAAACTCCAGATTTAGCTCTGCACAAGCATTTATTGAAGCAAAATCAAAACCTCCTGCAAAGGCTGTTCCTAGGGGTGATGTCCTTCTCCTTGCTATCAGAAGCAAGAAATAACCCAGAACAAGCCTCTGGAGGGAAAGCTGGCTGCAATATTTGAGTAAAGGCTTAGCAAACACTCAGCTAACTGAAAATGTTTGTTCTCTTCCCCAGGGCATCTTGGGCTCAGGGTTTGCTCTGAAGGTTCAAGAGCAGCATCGGCAAAAACACTTTGAGAAGAGGCGAAACCCAGCAGCGGGCCTGATCCAGGTGAGGATCCCATCCAAGGAGCCTTGGGGGTACCAAGTCCTGGGTCTGGGGGGGTTTAATCATCTTTTAGGTGTTGGGGAGGAGACAGGCAGGTGAAGAATGGGGCTGTGTGCGTAAGGTGTGAGACAGCAGCTGGTGACTAGTCTTGTGTGGGAATAAATGCCAGGAAATCAGCCATGGAGAAATAACATATGTGGTAGAAAACAGAACAAAATCCAGCCCAGCACAGCGAGATAAATGCATTTGGAGAGTCTGGTTTTACCCAACTTTTGCCCCCTCACTCCCCACCAAAGAGAATATTTATACTGATAGGCAGTTACAATTGGGAGCATTTTCTTGGTGGTAACAGATGTCTGTGCAGAAGGTTGGTCTTGGTGCGTATCTTGGAGACATGAAATTAGTCATTTTACATTCCCCTGCTCCTTTCTCTCCACATTTTTTAACTCCCTGATGGGCAGCAAAATCTATTTGATGCTTAGCTTCAACCTGACAGTGGGTGACTGGTACCTACAGCACTTTTAGCTGGGCTCATGTAGTCGGAAGTATCATGGTACCACCTCAGATTTGGCATGTATTAAACCAAGGAAAAGGAAGGTCAGACCCATCCCATAGTAGAAGGAGGACTCTGTTGGCCAAAGGCTATAAGACCAAGGGTGGTGCTGCCCATACCTGGTTCACAGTCCCACTATGCTCCCCTCCATAGGCGGCTTGGAGATTTTATGCCACCAACCTGTCCCGGACGGACCTGCACTCCACTTGGCAGTACTACGAACGCACCGTCACCGTCCCCATGTACAGGTACCTCCTTCTCCCTCTTCCACCGCCTTCCTCATGACACCACTGTCTTCATATTTATTTTTGTTATCTGGTTGTACAGTTTTGTTTATTACCTATTTTTTGGTTGAAAAAGTTGGTTTCAAGAGCTGGTTTATGCTGTTTCTTTTGGAGTTCTTTTTGTTCTGCTTTGTGGTTGGTTTTGTCTGTTTCTTTTTGACTTGATTTTAATTTCCCTGGTTTTGTTTTCTTTCCATGTCTGTGTGTGTGTACATGCTCTTCTTTTCACCTTTATTTCTCCACGGCCGCTGGTAGTTGCGTTGTGTTGTGACAGTTGCTGTGCCCAAGGGTGAAGATCTCCCTTCCAAGCTGCTCTGGATCATAGGTAAACGCCGTCCTCACCCTGTGTGCAGCTCCTCTCACCCACTCAGGCTCTCCCTGCGGCTCCAGCTGGTTCCTTAAGGTCCTTCTGCCTTTCAGCAAACTTTCCTGGGTGCATTTGCCCTGGGTCCCCCTTTCCTTTCCTTATTTTTTCTCTAAGAGGAAGAAAACCAAATCAGGATTTAATGAGCATTTTCCCATGTCTTGTGTTTCATTTATCCATCATGAGAAAAGCCAGGTTGGATGGAGCTTTGAGCAAACTGCTCCAGTGGAAGGTGTCCCTGCCCATGGCAGGGAGTTGGAACTGGGTGAGCTTTAAGGTCCCTTCCAACCCAAACCAGGCTGTGGTTTTCTGACCTGCTGACACAAGTAGGGAAGGACTGTGGCTGTGACAGATGATGCTGGTAAAGCACCACTGTGTTTTAGCAGCATCCATCTGCCTTGCTTTAAGGTGAGGTAACTCGTCATCATCCCCAGGCAGCGTTTTCAGCTCATACAACACAAGATAGAGCAGCGCTCTGGGAAGTCACAGTCTCTTGGGATTTGGAGCTTCATGGAGATGAGGACAGTCTCCTGCCATGCCTCACTGCTCGCTGGGATGCGAGGAAGCGTTGCATCCCCCGAGTCATTCTCATGGTTGGTAGCATTGAGGCAGAGGCTTCTCCAGAAGCTAAAATGCAAAATGTTGTTGTTCATTTTGCACTCCATGCTGTCTGCATCCCCTTCTGGCGTGTTTTTAGGAGCTAGTCACGCTGGTGTGGTCAGTGAGTTTTCATTGGATTCATTCCCGGTGTGTGCCTGATTGCCTTTCCCCCCCC
>NDXB01012220.1:41598-144258 GCA_002631895.1 Agapornis roseicollis | reverse complement strand
CCCCCGAGAGATTTATGCACAAGCTTCAAGACTTTGCCTAAAAAATCCCCCCAAACCAAACAACCACCCAACAAAACAAAGCAAAGCTGGTTTCCGATAGCATTAATCTCATCCATTGAAACTCCCCCATCTCACGGTACATGAGCAGCATTGGCTGTGATCAGCTAATGGAAAGGATGAGGATGGTGCCTGGTCCAAAGTCCACTGCAAACTGAGGGAAGCCAGGGGGTTGATTTCAGTGGACTTTGCTGGGGTTTACTGCTCTTTGAAAGACTGAACTTACCACGCAGCCAGACATACAGTGACACCTTTTGCATGAGGATGTCCTGCGGTAATTGACTGATGCTTAATCCACTTGCTAGAACTTGTATTTCCCATGGAGCTAGCACACAGGGACAAAAGCTGAAGAGCTGCAGAAGAGCCTAAATAAAAGCTTTAAGGAGATAAAAAGGACAGGAATGCAGCTTGGTGAAAAGCCCAGCCCTCCTGAATGAAAAGCTAGGACCAAGCTGTAGCAGGGTGGCAGTAGTTCTGCTGGTTGGGTGCTGCTCCAGGGTCAGTCCCAAGCAGCAGCATCACCCTGGGCTTCCCTAGGCACAGGTTACTCTGCTCTCCCAGTTTCAAATTGAAATCCCAACTCCTGTGTGTGTGCAGGTGAAGTGAGCATCTCCTGGGAGAGTGAGCCATGGATGCAGTGATGGATTCGGCTCTTTGGCCAAATTGGATATTTTTACCAAGAAAGCAGTGAGCTTCTGTTGAATATATTTTGGATGCAGTCAGATAAATCAGAGAAAGCATTAAAAATGGGGTAACTGTATGTTCTGGCTGCAGCTTCCATCAGTCACACTGTGCATCTATCCTTGTCTACCCACTTCACTAAGCTGCACTGGTGCAGCCAGAGCAGCACATCGAGCCCAGTGCTACATTAAAGCGATGGCTGCAGACATGTGGCTGCAACACAAAGCATGATTAGGAAGTGGTTTGGAGGAGCACGGTATCCCCATGTCCCTGCAGAGTGCCAGGGGGTGATCTGCAACCATCACTACCTTAGCACCCTTTCTGTTCAACATTGGGCTGCTTGTTGCCCATAGCAGGAGCCCCGTGACTTGAGCTTACTTGTTTTCCCAAGGCATCTCCAAGATGACTGGCTGCTCGATGTGAGCTTCTCCAAGGCATGTACAATGATTTTCTCATGTGTCTCCAGAACATCACTCAAATCACTGCAGTAGATTTAGTCTCACTCGTGTGGGGAAAATAAGGTGGCCCCTTGAGAGGAGCTCAGATTTCATCTTGAAATTCAAAATGTGGGAGAACCAAATCTGAAATAGGCACAAAGCCACTTTATGTACAGGTGTGGTTTGAGCCCGTAATGGCCTGTTCTGCATCAGCCACTGGATTTGCTGTTTATTGTCACTACTGAGAACAGGGCCTTGATCTCAACTACATTCATATATTGGCCTTCACTAAAATACTGGCACATCCAAGCCATCATCTCAGTTCAAGGCGTCCCTGGCTGATGGGACCGAGGGCTTTGGATGTCCCATGAAAGGCCTCTCGGTGGCCCCCCTTATTTTCCCTGCCCTTTGGTGCTCATTTGCTTTCAGAGCGAGGTGCCAACTGCCTGTGCCCAAGGGTGACATGAGGGTGGCACGGGTGCTTCTGAGCAGGCTCAGCCCAGGCTCCGTGCTCCCCTCTAAGCCTGGTTCATATGCTAATTTTCTTTATTCTGTTTCTTTTCCCCTTTCCTCCACCCCACCTTCCCCCCATCCCTCTTTTTCTTTCTCTTATCCCTTTGGTTTTCTTGGGTGAAAACACTTGAAAAGCACGCAAACGCAAACGTACGGTGCCTCCAGGTATGAAGTGCATGTGACCCTGAAACTGTGTGTCATGTCACTCCCTGTTCTTCGTTTGGGACTGTAACATGCAAAGCTTTTAATTGCAAAAGCAAATGAAGGAAAGGAAAATAAACCTCCAAGGATCAGTTTGTTCAAAGGAATGAGTGAAAGCCCAACCCAGACTCCCCATCCTGCTGCCTACAGACTAACCCTATGCACCTCCGTGTATGTTTTTGCTGCTGGTACACACACGTGTTGGAAACCATCTGCCAAAATGATGATTTAAGGAAGGAGAATGGGAGAGTGATAAGCTTGGTGTTTTAAGGTTATTCGTGATGGTCTTAGCAATCTTCTCTGATTCATACAATGTTTAACAAGAAAGCTTCCCTGTTCATACTCCCATTTTCCCTCTGCCATCACTTCTGCCTGTTCCCCTTTCTCCAGCCTTCTTCTCCCACCCTTCATTGTGTCATCTGTCTCACTCCATGCTGTAGGAACCGTTTCCACCAGGCAGTGCTTGGTTTGCTGGACTTGCTGGGTGGTAGCACCATGGGATGCATCAGTGGGAGAATGGAATGAAATCACAGTAGTAGCTGTGCCTGATTTGAGAACAACATCTGGAGGAGAAAGAGATTGGACCAGATGTTCCACTCCATTCTGAGGTTGGACCAGAGGATCCTTGAGGTCCCTTCCAACATGGTATTCTACAAATACTAAACTGAAACAAGCATTAGTTTCTTCCAATAATCCAATCTGATTTTTGGGAAAGGGAGGTCCCATTTCAGCAGGACTTCTCTATTTCAGGTTTTTTCTTCCCAGACTGACCTAGAGCAAGCCCCAGTTATTCAGTTTGGGACTTAACCTTTTAGGGTCAGTCCAAAACCAAAGACCTGTATATGGCTGTGTAAGATTTAGGATAAATAATATTATCTTGGGTTCTGTAGAAAAGAGTAGATTCGAAAATCAAGGGCATATTTTAGATGAGGTTGGTGTCTGAAGGTGTAGGCAAGTCAGCGTATCAAGATGGGGAATAAATGGCTTGCATTTCAAGACTGGGGACCAGCCTCTGTTCTTAGAGCAATTTAAACTCTCGCTAGATGCATTAATGCTTCTAAAACTGGTGTGATTTAGTGCCTGATTTCTAAACCTGGTTCTAGTTTTCACAGATGCAAGTTTTACAACCTTAGTAAATCGCACTTAACCACTTTATGGGGTTAATTTACAGCAACTTGCATCAATGAATTGCATTCATAATATTTTGAATGCACTTTTTGTTGGGAGAATTGGACATTTTAATGCTGCAGGGAGTGAAGTAAGAATGTGCCACTTCCATCCCATTTCTTACCATAAAGCAGTTTATAAGTTTCATAAATGTTCTCAGTTATGAAAAATAGCTTAGGTTGGAGACATAAAGTCATTGTCAGGGTAAAAATTGGCTCCTCATAGGAACTCCAACACAGCATGGAGACTCATTTAAGTCGCTGTTCCATTCCAGCATCCATCTCTTTGTCACTGTCTTCCTAATTGTTCACACTGGACTGTTCAAAGTCATCATCATCCTTTCTGTGTATGTTGTGGGGTGTGTGTGTATGGTTCTGTGTATAGTCCTACCCTCTGTTGTGTGCTGCTCCCTCCTCGTGTTGTGGGGTTTGGATGATGTCCTGGCTGGAGGCATGATATCCCTACAGTCCCCAAGTGCTTGAGCCTTATCTGTGCTACCAGGAATAGTGAATTTGCCTTCCTTTTGGATAGGGGAGCAGGAGGCAGTGTGGTGTTTGTGCTCTCCTGGGGAGGGGTGATGGAAGCCAGCGACTCAGAAGCGTTGCTGTGTTGTGTAGCATGAGCTGTGTGTGTTCCTGTGGCGTGCAGATCTTCTCACCTAGCTCCCCTTTAACCAGAACTTGCTTCCCTTGCTAACAAGTGACACATGGACCAGGAGGAGAGAGAGAAAACATGAAATGCCCCAGCCCAGGGGTCCATTCTCCATGTCTCTGGAGGACGTGGTGGCACACAGGGATGCAGGGTGCCCTCCATCAGTGTTTCATAGCAAAGCTCAGTCAAAGCACTGAGCAGAGCCCTGCCTTTTCTCCGAGGTTCTGGTGAAATGGTGCAATGCAGTAGCTGCTCCCCAAGCTGCTCTCTTGTAATGACAGATTAGGGTGAGCATTCGATTCAAATTGAATTTCAGGTCAAGTACATGGATGAGTTTGTACCCATTTTTAATCATCGTTTCAGTACACTATTGGGCTTTTTTTTCCACCCATCACCCTACCAGAGAAACAGTGAATTTCTGTGTTTCCTTGTGTGTCTTTTTACCTTTGCATGGAAGCATCTGTGGTGGCTCAAGAGATGCTCACCTTCAGCACAGTGTAGACCTGTGTTATGCAAAGGAAAGAGCTTCTTTTGGGATCCTGAATCCTTCAATCCAGTGAGCTAATGAGCTCTGAGACTTGTACCAGTGGGAGCCCTGCATGTGTGATCCTGACCAGAGAAAGTGGGGCTGTTATCCTGGATATGGCCATCCATGAGAAACTAATGCACCAAGGAACAGTTGTGCACCCTTCCTTAGCTGCTAAGTACACTTTGTGCTTGATTTTATTCACCCATCTTGGAAGGAACCTGCCAACCCTGCCATGGGTTTGAAGGGAGGAGGCGGCCCCACACTCATGTGCTGCTCCACTGCACCAAGGTCAGCTTCCTCCTGGCTTCTTGAGCGAAGAGAATCACTAATTCACCCGATCGGGATGTGCTCTCTGGATGGCAGCAAACAGAGCTGGCCTGGGGAGCCGAGCCAAAATTTGCAGGCCTATTTTTACTCTTTTCCCCATTCTTAGATTGAAAGATGTTCTGATTGCCTCAATCTTGTGAGCACCAAGTCTGCTCTGCTGAACAACGGTGGGGGTGGGGGGGGTTGTGAGGATGAGTTTCATGATGCAGAGGAAAAGCTTTTCCACTTGGGGTTTTTCTTCAGTTATAGGAAAACTATGAAACTCTTGGTCTTATAATGGCTGAAAAAACACGGGCCTGAATATTCTGCCTTTACTTTACAGTAAGCAACAGCACCCCGGCCAAGACCACACACATGTGCTCCTTTCCTTCCAGTCCAAAGTTGCTATTTTAGGCCAGTTTGGGTCATTCTTGCTCTAGTTAAAACCTCTTCCAGCAGAGCCATATGTATTCACTGCTTTGGGGTTGTGGCTCTTTGGGTTATGGTCCCAACTGCAGGGACTTAGTTTGACAAGGCACACTGGTGGCCTAGAAAGGATTTTGCAGCAAGCCATGGGATGAGCCCCACTGGCCTTAAGCCTGAATGTGGAGTCCCCCAGGTGAGCTTTTAAGTAGATGATGCTCTTCCCAACCATGTGCAGCGTTTTCCATCCTCCCCCCAACACCTCCAACTCACATCTCTCCTGGTTGAAAGCCTGTGAATATCATTGTTGAATATTCATGGAGTAAGCCCCAGTCTCCCAGGGCCTGAAGGATGACTGAAGTAGATGTGGGAGCTAATTCAATGGCATAAAATCACTATAGGTGACAGGGTGTTCATTTATTTTACTCTTAATTAACCAGGATTCCCATTGTCAGGTCCTTCCTAAGAAAAGAAGGAAACCCATCCTTCCTAAAAGGCAGTGATACATGGGTTTGCCTTATTTCAGGGCAAAACCTGGCATGGACAGTAGGAAATTGGTTAAACTTGACCCCTGGAGCACACTGCTCCCAACCTTGGGTCCCTGTTTTCTCTGCCCCATAAGCTGCTCTTTCCCATGCCTCCCCACATAGCCAGGAGCAGTGGGGTTGAGTTTTCCCATTTGCCTCCAAAACTCTCCAGTTAATAAGAGCCAAAGTGCTGACCTCCACACAGAGCAATGCCAACCGATGGGCAGCACATGGTGAACCAAAACACAGCGATGCTGCTCAGAGCCCCTGGCAGCTGCCTGTGCTTTGGGAGGTTCTAAATCCAGTGATGCAGACAAGTTTCTCTCTCTCTTTGCTGTCACCTTTTCTCTCTTCTCCCACCGCTCTGCCCTAGGACACTGTTGGAATTAGCAGCCAAACCCCTCTCCATCCTTCCCGAGCTGTCTCCCAGTTGCGCTTGGTGGCACTAAGCTGGTTGTAGCTGAAAGGATGGGACAGCAGGGGAAGGTTCCAAGATGGGAGGCTCTGAAGTCAGCTCTGCTTGGATATTAATGGTCTTTATTTTCTCCCTCTAGACTGATCCCTCCTCTGAACCAGCTGGAGCTCCTGAGGAACCTGAAGAGCAAGTCGGGACTGACATTCAGGTTAGCAGCAGAGCTGAGAGTTTGGAAAGCACTCACTTTGCAACCTTTTCCTTTTGTTTTGTTTCCTTTTTTCCTTTTTGTTTAGTTTATTTTTCCTTCCTGCCTTTTGCGTATGGACAGCCTTGAAGATGTGAGAGGGTTTGGCAGTTGGTCCCCCATAGGTTATTCAGTGACCTCCTCCCCATCCCTCTCCCATGCTGTACATGAATCTCTTCAGCCTAACTTGGCTCTGGAGTAATGCTGCAGTGCTTGACTGAAAACACTTAAGTTGTATTTACAAGGGCTCTGATCGAGGTAGTGTTCCCAGTTTTCCTCTGACCTTTATATTCTTCACCACTCTCAGAGAAGACTCAGGCCCACAGTGTGTTACTTCGTTCTCCATCCCCAAAAGCAGGCAAGGTGGTAGTGGTGAGAAGTATTTGCTGTGGCAAGGTATAGGTGATGGTCCCACAAGGTCAGGAGTCTTGCAGCTTCAACCTGATTCTTGAGCTTCTTAAACAGACGAGGCTGCCCATTTGGGGAATAGGGAATCTTGTGGGAGACCCAAGTTGGGATGGAGAGGTGCTGGCCATGCCTGGTGGGCATCGGGGCCAGCTGGGGAGGTGTGGGATGGGAGCTGCCCTGGGCTGTGTGTCTCTGCAGAGGCTAGAGATCTTTAGACCCATGACAATATGTGAGTATTTGAGCTAGTGACTGAGGTTGGGTTTCCGAGCTTGTGTGAGCAAGGAGCAGATGGTGGAGGGTTATTTTGGTTTAGTCTCTGCACACTGCTGCATTCAGCTTAAGGAAGAGGGAATGGGGTCTGTGCAGGTCTCAGTGGTCACTGATGGATGGAGGCAGGGCCAGGGCTGGTGCAGCATCACTCTGAGAGTGAATCAAGCTCCCCCTGCCCAGGTCTTCCTGCAGTCCAGTCTGTCCCTTATTCTGTCTGGTGAGAAGCAGCCTGCTCCCTCCCATGGGGCTGCAGGGGCAAGGCTGCTCGGGGACCCTGATTAAATGCAGTTTGCCAGTGTGACAAAGCTGTGAATCAGAGCAGCTGGAGGCAGAGCAGGTTCTCCTCATTGCTGAAGGGAAATGCCACCAAGATGCCTGGTTGTTGAAGGTGAGGTATTTACTTCAGTGTGGCCTCAGCCTGCCTTGCAGTGTGATGCCTACCCTTTCGCAGGCATTCAGCTCATTTTGTCCTCAACGTCCATCAGATGGTTTGGGATCTCAGTAGGAAATAATGTACAAAATTGTGGCATCCCAATCCCTCCATGTAGCCTTTGGCAAAGTAGCTGCCAAAGGCTATGGAGGCAGAAACCCCACCTGGGGTGTTGGGATGCCAGGGCGAAGATCCATGCTCCTTCCCACTGACGTTTCCCTCCCAGCACCATGTGTTAGCACTGCGGCATGAAGCTGCTCACCAAGAGATGCGACATGAGCTCCATTCCAATGGCCAGGGAGCAAAAGCACCAGGGTCCCAGGAGCTGTTCCAATCCTTCCCTATGTGCAGAAACACCTCAGGGCGATGCATTCCCAAAGGAAGGGGGCCGCTGTCTGAGCCCACGGGAGTCCTCCTGTGCTCACACAAATCACACGACCATCGGGTGTCTCAGTCATGCGTAGGCACAAGGATGGGTTGGGATAAATTCTTCAACCCTGTGCGTTGTATGTGTCTTCTCTGAGGTTGTGTGAGTCTCCAGTGATCTTCTGTCTGGGCCAGAAACTCCAGGAATTAAGTGCTCCTTTCCCTTTCTTCTGTCCACAACTTCCACTCTAGTTGTATTGTTTGGTATTGTCCTTTCATTATGTTTTAACAGTGAAGCAGCAACGTCTTTTGCCACCTGACACCATGCTAATGTACTATTGCTTCTGTTTAAAGGAAAGAGCAGCAGCCTGAACCATCGCCAAGGTCTGTATCACTGCCAACAAGCCATCCCCATGCATTACCTGTAGATATCTATGTACGTGTGTGCGTGTGTGTACCATGTCGTGGTGCCATTGAGGGAAGCATTCTAGGTATTAACGTGCTTTTTCTGTGCTGTGGCAGTCCAACGTATCTCTGTGTTTGCTGGACCTTAAATCCTATCTTCCTTTCAGTCTGCCTTGGGCTGTAGCTGCGAGGATAGTGAGGCTATGGGGGCTAGAGAGAGCGTTGGGCAGCACGGGCAGAGCTGGCAGACACTATCTGGGGTGATGGCAGGGCTTTGGTTTATGCTGCTTTGTTTCTGTTTCGTTGCTGGAGTCCTACCTGAAGCAGTACAGCAAGGCTCGATGGGCACCAATGGCTGGGTGATGCTTTGCCTGTGTCTCCATCACCCGACGCCGTGATGGATGGATGTGACATGGGACCACGAAGCCATCACCATGTCACCGAGTTAGCAACTTCTCCTGAGCTCCTCTTGCTGCAGGGCACTGCACGGGGTTGCGTGGACCTGCTGCTCCGTGGGACACAGGAGGGCTCTCTGACACTGCACGACGTTGCATGGCAGAGATTCCCTTCTCTCCAACCCCGTTCCCTTTGGCCTCACAGCCTCTGGATGAAGCACGGTCCCTGCTCCGTCTTCCCTCCACGCCTGGAGTCCATGGTGCAGAGCGTGCTCAGGCGGGCGCCCTCTGAGACTTGGCGAGCACCTTCCAAGGCCAGCCATAAACCTCACCTACGGGAGAGCTTTTCTCTATTCACATGTCCCAGGGAAAGCAGCAGGGCTGGTATTTGGGGTACTCATCAGATACTTTTCATCCCCATAGAATGCCCTAATTCTGGTATTTTGTGTCCTATATTTTCCAGTTCTTTTAAGAAGTAATTCCGAGACTGAATCTCATTGTTAATCTCGGGAGGCAGGATGCGGAAGTGATGATCTGTGGAGATCATCTCCTTGGCTTTCAGATCTTCCATGTCATATCTCAAAACGTAGCTTGCAGCCTAAATATTGTAAATAATATGTTTTTCAGAAGCATAACTGGAGCCTGGCATTTTGCAGATGAAACTTTCTGCTGTGCCTTTTGGCTTATAAGAGGCCAGAAACCTGATTTTGCCCTGGCATAAAATCCAACCAAAGATACCTGGGCTGATACGGTGCTGACTAAAGGAAGGAACATTTCATCCTTCCTTCCTTTCCCCTGGCCCCCACTCATTTTTCTGTCTGTCATTTGAGCTTTTCCTTCGCAAGCAGAACCTCTGCAGTACTCCAACCGCTTTCCTGCCAAAGGAACCAAATCTCCAAGATCATGTTTCAACTATCCAGATTATGTTATTTTTCCCTACATTGAGCCTCACAGCTAGAGCAAAAGCAGGGTCCATCCAGCTTTATTAAAGCAGGGAGCATTGCATATAACAATGAGACAAAACCTCTGCTCAACACAATCAGCAATACAGCTGAGGAAGTCTGAGGACCAATGTTAGGGTCACAGCAGCCAGCATCCCTGCAATGACAGGCACTACACTAATTTCCTACCTTCAAATCTCGGTCCTCGCTTGCAGTCTTCATTTTGACCAGTTACAACACTAGGTTTGATATAATATTTCTTTATAGATGTTGCAGGTTTTTCTCTGATCATTTCTCACACTGCTTTCTTGATCTTATGCCACAGAAAGAAGCAAAAACTAGCCTTTCCCTGTCCTTCTTCAGAGTATTCTTTACTATGTGTAGCTTCTTCATCAGGATCATTCCCAAATGCTACTTTCCTCCTCGTGCAGTGTATCTGTCTCTTGTGGCACTGGTGGGTTTTGTTGCCCTCTGTTGTAAGATGCTAATCCTGAGCTTGCTCAAGCTGAGGGTCTGCAGTTGTTGTGTATATGGCATTAGAGTACTTTGCACATTGCTAAGTTCAGCTGCCAAAGCAGAACCAAAGCTCTTCCCTTCTGTGTTTTGTCAGGGTAATATCAGTTCTACCTGTTCCCCCTGCCCTTTTCCATCTGATAATGTCTTAGAGCTCAGAAAGGAATTTTACACCTCCAGATATTCAGGGCTCCCCAAATCACTATTTTCCCAAACTCAAGTTTCTGGATCTTGTACATTCATATCCCAAATCTCCCACCCACTTTTAGTTCCCAGCAGCCTCCCAGGGATGCTCGGTGTGTCCCCCTGCCCTTGGAAAAGAAAACTCCTGTTTCTCAGCCCACCTGCCAGTTAACCATCCAGCTGATGCCCGTCTGTCGCTGATGACTGTTCCATTTAGGAGACTCCTTGGGATGAGCTGTCTCTCATAGCAGACCCCAGCACCACACTTCAGCTGGTAAAGCATTTGTCCCTTTCCATCAGTGTAAGGAAACATAACCTTGGATCTGGGGATTGCTGGATCTTCCTGTTCTAGCGATGTGTAGGGAGTGGCTGATTTCCTATATCCCTCTTCCCGTAACTGATGCGCCACAAATTCCTCACAGCAAACAAAACGCAAACAGCTCTTTCACTCTTTTGCATCTTCATCTATTTTACATTAGAGAAGGGATGCTGGCACAGCTCATGATACGTGCTGTGCGAGACAAGCATTGCTTTGCAAGGCCAGGGCACATCCCAAATGCCCCACAGCCATCAGGGTCTTGCCCCTGCACCAGCAGTGATGCTGCCCTCTGACACTGGTGCTGCTGTAGCTGTGCTCATTTCTGCCTGGACAGCACTCAGGGAGCTGCTGCCCAGGGTGGGAGGAAGTGAGGAGGTGATGGGGTTGGCATGGTGGAGGCTCGGGGTCACCTGGAATTACTCGGGTGGCTTTAGATTTGGTGGTGTAAAATGGGACAGCCAATCTGAGAGACAAGTTATGTCCTTTCTCTATTGATTCTGCTTTGTTCTCCACTGTGAGCTTGTCTGCATCTATCTAGGGCTAGGAAAGCTCTGTGCTATCCTGCTTGGGAGGGGGGCCAGGAGCTCACCTCCCTAAGGCATGGAGCCCAGGCTCTGATGAGCAGGAAAGATGCTGGCCTTTTTCTACATGCTACCAACCTCTTCCTCCTGTTTATTTCCCTCCCTCCTTTTGCTTACAAAGCCTTCTCTGTTGCCTGTCACTTTGGGTGCTGTGCCCACCCTGTCACCTGAAGTGGTCCCTGCCCTTCCCTGGGCTGGTTGCTGCTCTCATGAATAGTCCGAGTCCTCTCTGCCCCGTATCCCCAAGGAAGGAGGGCTGCTCCATGGTTTCCTCACCCCTCCTGCTGCAGAAAGCCAGCAGATCAGAGTAATAATGGGGTTTGATTACTCCAATGTTAATCTGGCTGGAAATTTGCTGTGGCATTTCATCTCTGTTTATTTTGTCTTCTGATTGTAATGTCAAAAAGGCAAACATATGGTTAGCCAGGACTACGGAGGCTCCTATGTGAAATGTGTGCTTCGGATGCTCTTTAGCAGATGGTCTGATAAACATCTGAAGGTATCCGTGACCACATTTCTTCCTCTCGCATTTTCCAGGCTATGATTTGGTGAAAAGCTAAAAATTGCTGAGTCAAATGATCAGAGTAATACATTTATAACAGAGAAAAAGAAACAAAAGGGCTCCAGGGAACTGGGAAGCTAAAACTCAGATTACTTTGTCCAGCATGAGGTCAGTCCTGTAGGCACAGAGAGGAACCTCTTTACAAGGTTGTCCTCAGCTGTGCTTTGTCAATGCCCTGAATGAACTCGGCAAGGCCTTGGCCATTGAGTGAATGCTGGACTGGGCTACCTTGTAACGTGTCTGTGTATCTGTGCGTATATCTCAGTTTCAGTGTTTGTGTATGTCTGTCTGAGATACACACAACATGAATATCTCTTTTCAGGGGTGTGATTAAGGCTTTTGTATGCACTGGAGGATGCCTTTGGTTGACTCAGTGGGCCCCTACTCATCCAACCTAGGGTCTCTGAGGTGTCACTAACCACTACTACCCATGGAGAATGGTATCAATCACAGGAGCCCCATGGCCCGTGTTAGCTGGGGTTGGCGTTTGACCATCTTACCCATAAAACTGGTGTCAGAGACTCATGCTGGGACTGACAGTAATCTGGAAATAATCAGTTGCCTTCAGGGGAGCAGATTATTTGCACAGGAGGGACTGCAGCTTTCCATAGGGACTGCGGAGGAGACTAAGAAAAGAGTGACCCCCGTGTCTCCCTCAGGCTCTGCATGCTGAACATCCCGCTCTCACACCGCAATGCTCAGACCCCAGCTCCAGAACAGCCCTGGTAGCACCAGCGGTCCCCAGGGATGCCTGGTGACTATGGGGTCCCACTGTGGGCACCTGAGGAGTCCCCAGGATGCTGAGGGTGGTGTCGGCTGAGCTTGCATGGGATGCTGCGAAGCAGAAGGAATTCCTGCCGATTCCTTCTGTGCGAGCCCATGAGCTCCTCCGATTGCCGAGTTCAAGTGTAAAATGAGGTTGGGTTTTTATGCCCTTCAGCCTTTTCAGTCTGACCATGAACTCAGCAAGCGATGCCACATGGGGTGATGGGGGCCACGTCATTCCCCTTGAGCAGGTAGAGGGCTGCTCCATGGCGTGGAGGACCCTGGTCATGGTGGCGAGCTCCAGGCAGGGCAGTGCCTGAGCAGTGATTTGGGAAGGGCTCACAGGAGCTGTGGTGGAACCTCAGCAAAGCCAGTGACTCCCCAGAAGTGGTAGGGCCCATCTAAAAAGTGCTATGAGAAACAGATGTGTGAACATGCATATTCAAATCCCTTCCCGTAAGGGACTGCGCCACACTCTGGTTTGATTTACTTTCATGTTTTTAAATGCCAGGCTTAATATAATGCTATTTTTGTGAGGTTAACTAGCTCTTTGTGATTTTTTTTAAGAAGAAAATTGAACCTCTTAGATGTTGTTGGACAAAACAAGGTAAAGTTTTGGCTCTCTATGGCCTAGAGAAGTCTAAAATTGTCTTTTTTATATCTGTTTAGGGGAAGAAGTGTACTTTTTGTTTTCCCAATGCAGATGATCTCCCTGCAGTCAATTGTACCTAAACTGACGCCACCAATTCAATGCAGTGTGTAATTTCTAATAGTGACATTTATTGACCACAGTGAGACAAATTTCAGAAGCCCTCTTGATTTTCCTTCTTTAAATTCACTTAACGCTCCAACAGATAAATCCTGTCATGAACCCGGCCCTCAGAACGCCTGTCTTTTAAACCTAGAGTCAGTAATCAAAAGTTTCCTGTCTGGCATTTGCTTCCAGGTCTAATTTTTACTCTCCCCTCATTTCCAGTAAAAGCAAACCGTGCAGAGAGTCACTATGCGGATGCTGCTCAGGAAACTCTAGGTACCACGGGAAATGCGTCGCACGAAACTAATCAAAAGCTGCACGGCTCATTCTCCCTCTACCCTGCTACCACCCGTTCTGATCACTTCTCTGCTTAATAGAGGTACTAGATGAGTAAAAAACAAAAGGTGCAAAGAGCCTCGCTGTTGCCCGCTCAGAGATGAGCTGCTTCCCTTGTCTGCTCATCGTGCAGAACGTGTGAATCAAAGAGACGAGGATGGGGAATTTGTTCTGGGTTGAGCAAGGCAGTGTCTGCTCAGCAAGGAAGGAGGCTAGGAGCTGAAGTTTATCAAATGATGGAAAATTACAAATAAAAACTATAAAAATTTCAATTATTTTCTTCTTAGAGACCCCTTCCTCCCTATCCCATCCCTCCGCAAGGTCCAGGGAATCCTTGTGAATTGAATTGCGCTGTACGGCAACATCAAATCAGTAGCATGAGAAATACCAGCTTCCTACCTCTGCTCAGTCACTGTTCCTTTGGCTCTCTGAACACTACAAATTGACCTTTCCTAGTCTTGTGGCCTTTGGAAGCCATGGCTTGCCTATCTAGCACCTCTACTACGCAGCTAGAGAAGGACTAATCTCAGCCTGTCCCAGCAGATGAGGGGATATGGGTTCCCCTTAGCATTGACATTGGCATTGTGAATGGTTCTGTTTCTAGATCCTGTGGGAACAGAAAGCTAGAACAGAGGGTTTCGTAGGCACAGTGCTTTCATCTCTTTCATCAAGTTGGCAATTGTTAGGTAGCTTCAAGAGTTCCCAGTGAGCATCCCTTAGTGCACCCATCTAAGGGTACCTAGATACGTATGTCTTATTTTCCTTAAGCATAAATACATCTACTTCCATGCCTGCACTGGAAGAGTCTCTTCCCCCACCCCAGACACTGCTTCTCAGCAGCAAACATGCACCTTCTTGAATTACCAAGCCCGGAGTTTGCATGCTGTGAATGCTGGCAGGAGAACCCCATCAGCTCATCCCCTAGAGCCAGGCAGGTGGAAAGCAAGCCCAGGAGTGGCAGGACACTGAGTGATGCCGCATGTTTGTGAAGTCGGAGTTTTGCATGCTCTTCTTTTTGGAGTCCGTTTTAATTCTCAAAATCACCAGTCTCTCTATCCCTCAGAAAGCCAACAAACTACAGATTGAAAACTATATGTACCTCTGATTTTCTCCATTGACTGTTCCAACCTGTATCTTTTCTTTCCTTGCTCTTTATTTCCCTGCTGGCAATTTTTACTCTCTGTCAGTCTAAAGGCTGGGACTCACGCCTGAGACTTGTGTGTCCCAGAAGCAGCGTGGTAAATCCCATTTCTGAATGGGTAAAGAGGAATGGGGCATGACCTAGGCTTCATAATAAGCAGATCTCTATAGTAGGAAATCATTCCTACCTGGATAAATAGCCTGTATCTTTGAGTTATCCTCCTGCTGTGTGTTTTGACAGTACTATGGCCTTCCTTGAAGTTTATCCTTGGAAGTTCTGGTTTAAAATATTGAGTGATCATTTACACAGGCAGCATTCAATACAAATGGCAAAGATTTGATCAATAATGGACAACGTTATCACGACTTGCGTAGTGTTTCTGTTTGCAAGGTTGAGGTGGTTTTATCCATGGAGTTGTAGTGCAAGCAGGGATTCCTCTGTGGAAGAAGGCTCCTTTCAATTGCTTAATGCTGAGGTTGGTTTGGGCAGAGATTCAACCAAGCAGTGGTATTTGTAATGCTGTCCTCTCACCTGTCCATGTCCAGTTCTGTTCTCTGGAAAATCATCCACCCTGATCTTAATGTCTTCCTCGCATGTCTTCCTGGGCATGAGTTTTTAATCGGTAAAGCACTATAGTGTTTTTCTATTTTCTACCGGATTCCTTCCCGCTGTGGTTGGCATGTCATCTCCCCAGTCTTAACTCCTGCAAGGGAAAGGGAGGATGATACAAATTATTATCTCAAGATCTTCTTAATCCATTGGAGACCTTGAGAAGGTGATTACAGACTGTGTGGTTCTTCCAGTCAAAAAGGAGTCTTGAGCTTCGGAGTAGCTACAAGGGCATCTTTGTTACCTGCATCCATCCTGAAAGTAGCGTTGTATGCTCTGTGCTCTAGTAAAGCTGTAGGTTAACTGTGAATGGACGTAAGAATAGTCCAAATGTCTTGCTTCCTGGACCCTTGGGCTCCCTGCCTGCAGTCCCCCACTGCCCAGACTGAGGGACACTTTGATGCATCTAAGGTTGAGTGCTAGGAGCCTTCACCTAGGATGTATATTGCAGAAGAACAGGAAACAATGAGTCAATCATAGAAAACTCAATGTAAGTAAATTAATAGAAAACTCCTTAGAAGCCGTGGTTTCTTAATGCACTAAACCAATGATGTCTCGTCAATAAATGCAATAATGCAAGCGTTTTCAGCCAGTAATGTAACTGTACCAAGCCAGTGTAGCAGGTCTATCATATTCTGCTTTGTAAGAGACTTTCCTGGTGTCTATTCAGAGAGATGAAAGCACCACAGACACCTGACAGTGGGAAGAAATGGCACGGAGGGCAGCGAAGGAAAAGTGTTTGCAGAGCCCTTGCCCAGCCTGCGGATCTGGGTGTAGTGTGTTTATCTTAAAGTCTTGTTTAGGGATGCTCAGCCAGCTCGGAGAGGTGCAATTTGGCTGTTTCGCCTTGCTCCTGGAATGCAAACCAGCTGAGCTGGCAAACTGCAAAAGGTTGTGAGGTGCAGGATGCTTCTGATGTGCCATTTGGCAGCCCTCTACATCAGTTTGGGAGGAAGAGGCTGTGTGTTAGGAAGAGGGGGGTGATTATAACAGAACACTGCAAAATGCCAAAGGCCAAGGTTAAAGATACATTTGGTTCCTGCGTCCCTTCACTCACCCAAGGCTCCATGCTTGGCTAGGCTGGCATGGTGGCTGCAGGGATGGTGCAACTCTCTTTTTTCCCATTAGGATTTCAGTGAGTCCTTTCAACCCAAGTCTAACACAGTGGTTCTGGATGAGAAGAGGGATTACACACCATGACATTGGCTGTTGGCTGACCTTCAGTTTTCCTCAGGCCCAGGTTCTGCTTCTACAAACTCCATCTCTGGGCTGAATTCGCCTTTGCAATGGCTTTCCTGAAATCACTGGAGACAAACCAGGCTTAGTCCTGGTCCTCTCTTATTTTTGCATTAGTCATGGCAAGTTTTGCACATATAGGTGTACCTTCATTGCCTTTATGTCTTCAGTAATTGCTTTCTGCCTCTTCATCACGCCAATGACCAGTGGAGCCCAGTGATAGCCACAAAGGCTGTCATTGACTCCTGGCACTCCTGCCTGGTTTCAACAAGCATTTCTCACATGCTATGAGCTCAGCACAAACTCTGGGTTATAAACCAGCTTCATTTCCCAATGGGAGATAACCTCTTGCTCCTTTCTATAGCTTCTTGGAAGAGTGAATGCTGTTACTGGTTGAGTTCATGTGCAGAGATGGATCTGAGTCCATGGGACTCCAACTCCAATTCTTGCTGCCTGCAAAATGAAAGGAGAAAATGAAATAATGGCTCAACCATAGTTTAAAATCAATGTCAAGATGTTACGACTGATACTTTTTATTGATCCAGAACTACTGCTCATGTAATGAGTCCACATTTTTTAAAAGTGCTGATTTAATACTGTAGAGGACTGCGAAATCAACCCCAACCCAGAGGGTTTCAAACAGGAGCTCGAGCCCCCAGCATCCTGATGGCAGCTCACATGAACGTTGGTTCTGCTGCATTTTGCTGATGAGTCCTGGGCTGTTGGGCCTAAATGAACTTAAATGCAAAGCCCACTAAAGCAGTGAGCATCTTTCTATGAGCTGTGGGTCCACGCATTGGTCCTCGTGTGTTTGTCCAGCGAGGGCTCTCATTTTTGGCTGGCTGCTGAGAAAAATTAACTCAGGTTCTATCTTATGTTAAATTCAAGTCAAAAGCTGAAAGTTTTGTAAACCTTCCCTAGAGTCAGCCTGGAAACATTGGGTTTTTTGGTTATTGAATATGCCTTTAATAGATGCCAAGTAAAATTTGCTATAAAGACCTAGGAACTAAAGCACTCCCTGTTACACTGTTATGGCTTTCCATATTCTTCATCTCTGGTTGCAAAGCCACAGTTTTCTTTTCCTCCCCATCCCCTGGCACAAGCAGGGCACCTGCCCTGTGCTCGTGCCACTCTTGGCTATCACGACTGAAAACTTCAGCTCATGTTGTTGTGTGTGGTTGTATTACTGCTTTCTTCATGGTCATGTCACCTATGCATACATCTTCCACTGAGCTGAGGCTCTCATTTACCATCTCCTTGAGCAAGAGCTAAATACCACTTCTCTAAGACACTCCACTCTGCATGACTTTCTGGTTGAATGAGAACATGATCTTGGATTATCTGATAACATATATCTCTATATATGTCTATATTTCTTTTGGACTCTTTCCTACCAGCTGCTGCAGACCCCAACAGCATTCTCCTCTGCAGGGTCTGTACTTGCTGTCATTCCTGGTGTCGTTTCCAACAAGAGAATTGCATGGCAGAAGGAAAAATCCAATTAATTGTTCATATTGTCTCATGTTGTCTATGTTAAAACAAAGAGGTTACATCAGGTGTTGGGTTTCTTTCTGAGTAGTGAGTGTTCAGGAACAAAACTCACCCAGGTCTTAACTGTTCATCAGATTTCTATGAGGTTTTTTAATGTGTAAATAGCAGAAGGTGCGGCACTATCGGGCTTGAAGCTCTTTGCTCGTATTCCCCACTGAGTTCAATGCTTTCCATTTTGCCTTTTGTGATCCTTGCAAACATCTGCAGCACGTTTATTGTGGGAAGGGAAAAGGGCCCCTCAAAGAAAAGGCCCTGCTTTACTCAGTGATAGGGGATTGCTTTTATGCTGAGGTCGATGATGGGAGCAACTCAGCAGAGGATGAGACACAAAGAGATTGCTCTGAATTCTGAATCTTGGTGTGTTGCTGACTCAGTTTTATACAACTGATGTTTAAAAGATACCAGGAAGTTGAAAGCATTGGCAGTACTGAAATGCAATAGATTCCAGGAATAATCTTCTGCAAAATCAGCTAAAATAAAGACAAACCAATCCAATTGGCCTATTTTGGATCAAATTCCAACATTTCTATCTGGTTTTAAATCTAAGAAACAGAGCAAGAATTGCTTTTAAACCTCTGGCTCATTATATATGATGATTTTGGTAGCAGCAGTGACTAAGGTTTAGATACAGAAAGGTATTTGGGCACATGCTTGTTCCTAGATTCCTGTATGGATCTGCACCTCTGATTTTGAGCTCTGCTGATCTGTTAGTCCCATGGCTTTCAAATAGACCCTGCAGGTGGGCAGCACACTGGATATGAATCTCCAGTGTTTATCTGAGTTAAAACACAGCATTAATTGGAATAATTCTGCCTTTTGTAACTCGGTCATGAGCGAGTTCTATCTCGAATGTAGTTTCCAATGTTATTATTGTTGGTTGGGTTTAAACCACGACACAATGTGAAGCTGTTGCCCAACCAATGGCCACAGATAACCCTGCCCTGCATTCCTTGGATGCTGCATCCAGGCATCACCCAGCATCACGGCGCGTAACTGGAAAATGCTGCCTCAGCACCTTTCGCTCCCTGTAAACGTTCAACATCCCGCAATGTAAAGTGACTTTGTAAAAATAGCACCTTCTTACTCAACAAATCTGCTCCCTGTGCGTCTTCGAGTCACGTCCTCTTCCCTTACTGACACAACCAAACGTCTGTTCCTGTCAGCAGAGTGCAGCTGGGGAAAAGGGAGGTGGATTTTGCTTTCCTTCAAGTATCGCCTAAGCTCTGATTGAAGAACCTTATGCTGGCTTTGAAGGCAAAGCAGGACTGTTTGGCTGTAAGTTTGCAGGTGGCATTGCTGAGAGACAGAGAAAAGAAACCCGCAGTTCTTTGGTTGGTGACCTGGAAATTTGATGTGGGAATCAAAATCCCTGCAATGTTCTTCCCGTAAATCGAGTCAGAGCATTTGCAGCAAACCAGTCAGTGCCTACTGCAATGGAGCAGAGTATTGGGAATTAAATCCCTGGGTTTACTCGCTTTTGAGGTACCTATAGATAATACTGGCTGTATGCACCGGTGCCTTGCGCTGGTTGTCTAACCTCTGTCAGTGTAGTTTAATCATCAGTTGCTATTCAGGAAACAGCAAGCGATCCAATGCCGTTTGCAGTTGGGTTTCCCCAATGATGTCTCTGTAACATTTGCCCTTTCATGAAGATTCACAAAATCTTTCAGTTTTCTGATTTTCCTGTGAAAATTCAGCATCTTCCTTTGGGTGCAAGGCTCTAATTACAAGTTTCAGGGCTTGGGAAGTAATGAGAGCTGGGTTGTCACCAGGCTGCCACTCACTGAGACCATCTCTCTTTCTGGAGAGATCTTTTCAAACCAGAATTACAAGGTGTTAAAGAAATGGGTTTCTAATAGGAAAAAAACCAGCAACAAAATGCCGTATTCTGAAGCTGTTGAATTTGGCTTCGCACGTTTATGACACCCATTGCAGACTTGCAGATAGATGTTAGCTGACGGATTGAATCATTACAATACACAAAGGAGAGGCACATTGAAGTGTTTGTGTTTAAGCATTTAAATATATGACTGGCCAAAGTGGAATTCTTTAGGATATCTAAAAAGGGCAGATCATGTTTTAAGTGGGAGGTGACAGAGGAGCTGGAGAAAGGGAAAGGGCAGGGGCTGAGCACCGGGAGTGAAGTGTTTGCAAGTTCAAAGTTTAAGGTTAAAAGCT
Source organism: Agapornis roseicollis (assembly GCA_002631895.1). NCBI lineage: Eukaryota > Metazoa > Chordata > Aves > Psittaciformes > Psittacidae > Agapornis > Agapornis roseicollis. The sequence continues at coordinate 124,164 of NDXB01012220.1, read as the reverse complement.
CTTCTGAATTGGTATTTTCTTACTAGATACAGGGTTGTGGAAGGCAGTTGTGAAAGAAAAGCTTCCTCGCTCGTGGTTGGAGCCGATCAGTGATTTAAGGACTCATAACCTCATTGTTTAACGTCATTCTGTCCCGCCAGCCCTGGCATCCCACGAGGGGCTTCTGTTCAAGTCCTCATTATTTTCTCTCTCTTAATAACCATTCTCATCTCACTCATTATGGCGGAAACATTTCTACGATGCTTGTAAAAGTTCATTAAAATATATATATTTGGAAAAAAAAACCACCCAAAACAAATTAAAAAGCCAACAGCAAAACTACATCTCACTGCTGCTTGGAAGTGCTCTTGGTTTCTAATGGCTGGTGGGGAAGGACTGCGTGGTTTCCAGAATGACTCCTCCTGCTGTCTCCTTTTTGTCTTTGTTTCAACGTGTTTCTCTGAACAGTCAGAAGGTCAGTTTGAAAGATCGTGTCTTCTCCAGTCCCCGCGGTGCTGGCACCAAAGGGAAAGGCTCTCCACAGGCTCAGGGCATCAGGAGGTCCCCCAGCGCTGACCAGAGCATAGAGGACAGCCCAAGCAAAGTGCCCAAGAGCTGGAGCTTTGGAGACCGCAGCCGAGCCCGGCAAGCATTCCGCATCAAGGGAGCGGCGTCACGGCAGAACTCAGAAGGTAAGGGCTTGGGGTGCCATTGCAGACCCCAAATCCTCTTCATCCCCGCCTGTGACGAGCAAAGCTGCCAGCCAGGGTGCTTACATGGGTCTGCTTCCACTTCCTATATATAGGAAGTATAATAGGAGATAAGAAAACCTCTGCTGACATATGGTGATTGTGTATGCAGCTGTCGTTGCCCTATCCCTGGCAGTGTTCAATGCCAGGTTGGACACAGGGGCTTGGAGCAACCTGCTCTAGTGGAAGGTGTCCCTGTCTGCGCCAGGGAGTTGGAACTGGATGAGCTTTAAGCTCCCCTCCAACCCAAATCATTCTGTGATTCCGTAATCTAGGAATGGGTGAGATGCACTTGGCATTGCTAGATGTCACCTTAACACATTGATGGAAACGCTCTTATTTAGATGCTTAGGAAAGATATCTCTGGTGCTTCCCCTGGGGTTGCTGTTTGTGATCTGACTCATCTTTCCAAGCATGGTACCAGGAAATGGTAATAGGTTGTCTTTATTCCTCCCTCTCCTAAACCCAGAAGCAAGCCTCCCCGGAGAAGACATTCCTGATGAGAATAAAAGCTGCAACTGCGAGTTTGTGACAGAAGATTTGACACCAGGGCTGAAAGTCAGCATCAGGGCAGTGTGGTAAGAGAAGGAGAGGGAGGAAGCGGCATGGAAAACCAAATAATAGGGGGGAAAAAAGAGGAACTTCGAGTCCAAGTAGAGGTGGAAATGCTGAGATGGCTGTGCTGCAGGCTGCTTTCCCCTGGGTGGCCTGCCCTCCTTTGCAGAAAACGCTGCCAGAAAGGACAGTTTTTGCTGAGGGAAGGAATAAAGAGAGAAACAGGAAAATCCCCTGCGGGGATGCATCCAAATGATCATTCTCACCAGCTTTGAGGTTTAATGCTGACATTCACAGAAGCAGTGCAGAGAGATGTACTGCTGATGGTCGAAGCAGCATCAGGGGACCACGAGCCCCTGCATCCCCTTCACCTCTCCTATTGCCACATCCTCTCCCAGATCCACAGGGTTGTGATTTATTCCCTTTTTCTTCCAAAGCAGCTCCCTGTGGTGTGTTTTATCTGCCACTAAGCAGGTCAGGCTGCAGCCCAGGGGCTATATTTTGCCTTTCCTCTCTATCTCCTACAGCATTATGAGGTTTCTGGTCTCCAAGCGCAAGTTTAAGGAGAGCCTTCGTCCCTATGATGTGATGGACGTCATCGAGCAGTACTCAGCTGGTCACCTGGACATGCTCTCCCGGATTAAAAACCTTCAGGCCAGGCAAGAGACCTCTCTCTTTGCTTCAGTTTTTCACTGGTTTTTGGTCATTGTGAAGGTATTGCCAGGAGAGAGAGACACTTTCCTTTGCAGCTACAGCTTATTCTTTTTCTTCCTAAGAGAAAACAGCAAGGAAAACATCAATGCTTGTGGCTGGAACCCACAGGAATGAGCAGGGCAGGGACTGCAAAGAGTGATGCTGTGCCACTCAAAGGGCCTTAGTGCCCACCCCAGCATATACACACAAGAATCACAGCTTGTCATAGAATCATAGAATGATTTGGGTTGGAAGGGACCTTCAAAGGTCATCTCGTCCAACCCCCTGCTATTAGCGGGGGCATTATCCTCTTACTTTGCCTCAGGAGTTTCTATCATTGCAGTATGTCCCATAGGTAAGGCTGGTGCTGGATTCCAACTTCTGTGCTCAAACTGTAGGTGAAGATGAGTTAGTTGTAACAGGGGGGGAAAAAATGTGGGAAAGGGACAAAGGGAACCCAGAAAGGCATTTCAATTTTCATTTTCTCCTATAAACCACCCCCGAACCAGATCAATTCTGTCCTCTGAACAGAGGATCTGAGCTAAGCTTTTTTGTCTGACCACACAGATGATGTCCCACAATGAAAAGGAGATCCTAAACCCCAAACATCCCCCAGCTCTGTTGGCTCAGCAGAAGTAGCCCCAGTTGTGCTGAGCTCGAAGGATGCCCAGAATAGAGGCAGGCCTTGGCTATAGGCTATCTCCAGTCAAAACGATGCACCGCTTACTTTTATACTTGGAGAAAGGAATTATTTCCCTTGGTGGCTGTGGCAGCCCAGCTTCCTCTGGAAACCACTGGGGAAGTTTTCCTTTCATTTCAGAGCCATCTGGGGCCCTGGTAGGACAGGAAAATGGTGTTAGGAAAAAGAGGAATCTCTTCTGCTGTGAATCTCTCAGGGACCATTTTAACTCTGCTATTTTTGATGCTCAAGCGGCAGAGAGAACTTTCTCAGCATTGCTTCATGCTGTGCAGTTCCCCAAAGGTAGATTCTCCCTCGCGGTGGAGACTAAAATATCCTGGAGAATTTCCTCTCTCACCCCCGTTCCATACAAATTCAGTGATTATAGACCTAAGACACAGAGCAGAATCTGGAGGGGGAAGAGGAGGAGGAAGGGCTTGATATTTCCTGACTTTAATAAGCTGAAATGAGAAGCCTCCAGGCTGCCTCTGCAGCAGGGAGTGAGCCATTGGGATTGTCATCTCCACTGGCTCTAGCTGGGACACAACTTTTCACCGCCCAGGACTCCCATTGCCAGTCCTTTGCTGCAAAGACAAAGTAGTTTGGTTGGCTGTTTAACTGGGGAGGTTGAGGTAATGAATTGATGCTTTCAAAGACCAAATTGTGTTCTCCTTTTAGCTGTATCTATGGGACTGCAAGACTAAGGTTGGACTAGGCTGGGCTTGCCATCCACCCCATTGCAGGGAAATCAGGGGGACCAGGAGCTGCTTCAGAAGAGCTTGGATTGGGTTCAATCAGGGCTACCAGGCAGCTTCACTGGTTTCAGTATCCCCAGTGAGCAGATCAGTGATGGGAGCAGATCCCCTTTTGGGTCATCCTTCAGAGCACTCATCACCATAGCCAGATGGGCACTAAGAGGTCACCTGCCCAGTGAAACTGGAAGGGTCTTGATAAGGTGACCAAGACCAAGTGGTCTAGAACAGTGCACCCATATGGGGGAGCCCTGGGAGGTTGTCATGGGGCACCTTGGAGAAGAGATACCTTTATTGCCCTTTCCTTCAGCAATCAAAGCAGTGTATACCCCCTGCCTGCTCAGCAGGGCTGGCTGGGACCTCCCATAGCCAGGGCTTTAGTGGATTAAAGCTGCATTCAAGCAGCTTTCTGGGGTGTTTACATGCACTTTCCTCTTTAAGCATTAATGCCTTTGTCCCTGTGTGTGTAATGTGGTCTCTTCAGTGTTGTGTTCACACTGTCTCGTGTCTCATCCTGACACCTTGCCAACCATGGACGTCTCCCATTCATTGAGTATACAGTCCTGCAGTGTATCTCACCGACTCCCAACAGCTCGTGTTTTTGTGACCTAGCTGAGGATGCAATACCTCGCACCGGAACTGAAATGAGAACAAATATATGTTGTTTCATATCCAACTGCCTCAATGGGATATCGATACACACATGCTACACACATCGCTACACATTCCAGAGGGTATCTGGGGTGGGGGGACCTCCTGATGATGTTTCAGTGGTGCCTGCATCCCCAAGTCTTACCCAGAAGAGGGAAGACTGTGGCTTTCACTGAGAACCAAGTGGTAGGAGAGAGCCTTATGTTTCCAGTGGGGTCTGTGTTCTGTTTCCCTCTCTTTCTCTCTCTGTCGTTCTGTTTTGCAGTTGTTTCTTCCTGCAACGTTTCCTGACCAACTTTTCTCTCCATGTTGCTTCATTATGCATTTTTGCTGGTGTCTTTCTTTTTCTTATTTACTTTGCCAGGATAGATATGATTGTGGGTCCCCCACCCCCTTCAACTCCCCGGCATAAGAAGTATCCAACCAAAGGACCCATGTATTCATCCAAAGAATCTCCCCAATACTCGCCTAGGTTAGGATTCACCAAAATGCCGCTTTCTCTGGGTTTTTTGTTTGCTTTATGTCAAACCCCTTTCATGCCAGTTATATGACGGCATTTAGCACATGGATATTTATTAGCAGGGGTGTGCTCTGATTTACTTTCAGGAATGAGATTTCACATTAAGCAAGCCAAATGGGGAAAAGAAAAGGGATGCTCATAGAGACATCAGTAGCCATCAGTTTCTTCAAGTGTGTTTTCTATTTTCAGTCTTCTGGGTGTCAGAAAGCAAAATTCTATCTTATAATCTCTTATTTTATTAGGCTCGCTTCAGATGTAAAAGGTGGAATATTTACCCACAAAGCCAATCTAAACCAAGCAATCTGCTTTCTAAAAGGCAAAACACTCCACACACACAAACAAAGGAGTCTCTGCTGCTCTTTGTACTCTGGAATGAGTTTGATTCAGTGGGCAAAGTAAGAATGAAGTGTTTCGTATCCAATGAACACAGTGGTCTCTTCCTTGCTGATGTAACTCTACTGATCATGGGAGGGAAAATGTGTTAAAATATTATAACCATGGTCCCATATAAAAATAGTAATAATAATAAGTGTAATAATAATCCTGATTTTTTGCAAGCAAAAAGAGCAGGAGACAAACTCAGCCCTCAGTCACACAGTGAGACTTTTCTCATTGCCCTTATGAAAGTCTCTCCTTAGGTAAAACCTTACCTAAAGCTGATGCCACAGGGAACATACCCTCTCTGAATTACCTGTTTTTAGGGCATTCTGAGGTCTGATCAGCAGGGCCATGAGCTGAGCTCTATTTTCACCTTGTATTGAGACCACTGGAGCCTAAGGCTGATATAAATACCTGCCAGAAGGTGTTTTTGCATGCACAAATAGTAGGTGATTTTTAAATGCAGCAAGCTTAGTCTCAGATATTCTTTTCTAAATATACTTGCCCTCCCTAAGAGCTAATATGTGACAAAGCTCTTGATTTGGATTTCAGCTGCTCTGAGTAATCTTCACTAGAGGAATGTGAGTAAAAGGAATATTGAAAGCTTACCTTTCCCCACTCAGCCAGCTCAAAGATTAAAAAGGAGGGAATTTTCCAGAAGCCCCAAGCTTTATGCTTGGAAAATAGATGCTTCCCAGAAAAGCATTTTTCCCATTTCAGATTCCTGCCAAAAGATGAAGCCCAAACATAGTCTGTAAAAGTGAAATCACTTCCTTATCTCCAGAAAAGCCTTGATTTTAAGATTACAGTACATATTCCAATGACTTTGTTGTATTTAACCTATGAGATTAAGTGTGCAACAAGCTCATGTCCCATGAGCTATGTCGACCCCACGGATGGCGTTGTGGGGCTCTAGCAACAAGGGCTCAGTTCAGCCAGAAGGTTTCTGCAAAGGCAGCTGGATGTTGGAGGACATCCATTGTGGTTTGGCTGAAGGGGTTTGCTCCCTGCTCTGCACACAGACAATTGGAGTTCAAGTCCCTTGGTTTGAAATAGAAGAGGTGCAACCTCTGAGTTTGAAATGACAGATATTGGTCAAAGTATGTCTAGAGCTTTATTGCCAACTGAGGAGGTCAGTCGCCAGTCCTGTGACGTGGATGAAGGGGGTTTGGCTTCAATGCCTGGATTGTGCACAAAAAATGATAAGAAAGAAAGAAAAAAAAAACCAAGGAAAGAATGGAATATCTATTCCCAAACACTTCATTTTTATCTCATTTGAGCCGTTTGACCTTTTTGATGTCTGCTTCTGGCCCGAGGGTGACATTACACCTCTTTGCATGCACCGTTAGCATGAAGCATAATGAAGCATGAGAAAACCTGCACTGTGGCTGATGCAAGACCTTACATTTTTTTTGTATCATTAGAAAGAAGGAAAGATACCAAAGTTTACTCTAAGGAGCAACCCCCTTTCTCTCTCCCTCCCAAACTAAGGCCCGCAGAGCCTATCGAGGACAGCAGATGGCACAGTTTGTCATGTCAATGCAGAAATCTCTGCATCTTCTTCTACCACAAAGGGCAAAACATTGAGGCTGGCTCTTCCAAAGCCTCAGCTTATTTCTGCCCTCTGCTCTGTATTTGACACAGCCAGAGTTAGCGTTGGGAAGACACAAGGGATGTAGTGCAGAAGTGGGGTCTGGCATCTCAGGAGGTACATGGTCCTTTGTCACTATCCCCCTCTGCTTGTAAAGATGGAATATGTTCTCTGTTATTCATCTTTTGAGCTTTGCTGCTCAATTTGGACCAAACCTCAAACTCTTTTATATGGCTGAAAGGACCTCTTGCTCTTTTCAGTGCTCAGCTAGGTATGGGTGGGTTAGGAGCACAGAGGAAATTCCTCTCTTGTATCAGGTAAGGCACAGATGAAATCTCTGCGCTTTGCTGAGAGTAGGAGCACCCTCCTCTGGTTTGACTTTCGCCATGGGAAGCAAAGGCTGGGAGACCTTGAGCCTACTTTCTCCTATCAAAAGAGAAGGATATGGTTCACCTTCTCCTCTCTGCACTGAAGTCAGTGGCCCACAGCTCCCCCCTGCCTCCAGGGTGAGATCTGGCTCCCTGGTTTCTCAGAGGTGTGGAAGATGACCACCTCAGGAGTCAGAACTGTGTTAAAGTATAGACACAAAGGGAATGAATGAAGCAGGAGCTCTTCTGGGCTCTGGTGTCAATGGTGTATGGGCACGAGCTTTTGAATGCTTTAGAGTGAGCTCTGTGAAGGGCTTCAGTCATGCTTTTGAATAACAGCAGGTTCACAGGCAAGCGGTGTCTAGCCTGAAAGTGATTTAAGAAGCCGGTGCTCTTCTACATGATACTAGTGATCATCTGGCCTCCTGTGCTTCACATGGGTCAAGTGAGGTTCACTTCCTGGATAGCTCTTCTCTTAAAGACATGAAAGAGACTAGAAGTCCTTCCTTAGTTTCCCCAAGATTAGCAGCAGGGTTGCACAAGACTCTCTCTGCTGTTACGATACACCATAGCACTGCAGGTTCCCTCTGTGTTAGTCTGTCCTGCCTCCCTGCTCTAGTCAGCAACTGTTGAAGGACATCTCATTTACATCAGTGGACACATTTCAGTGTTAGTGCTCTGCTAGATGGGACACAGGGACCCACCGATTGGTCTTGGTCTCATGCAATATTCAGTAGTGTTTAGACTTTGGGCCTCCTTAAACTCATGATCATTGTTTTACTAGTCTACTTGCTTGTGCATACAGGAGAGGAGTTCGTACAGTGGCTGTACTACGCCTTGACTTGTGATTCCAAACCAAGGTAGTCTGAGGTATCCAATTTAATGCCTCTTTGCTTACATGGTAACAGCATTGTCATAGGATTTCTTGTGCTGTATGTCATGTCAGTAATTGCATCCCTTGTGGGGAGTTCCTGTACCTGTCAATAATTTCCTTCTCCCATTACAAGAGAGAAATAAGGCATGCATATTCCTCACACTTGTAATTGTAGCACTCGGTGCTCCTTGTACTCCTGCGCTTATATTGCTAAGCAAAGGATCAAACGTGACTTCTTAAACAGAACTACATCCTGTCACATCCCTGCCCAAATGAAGTATCTTCTGGGATCAAAGATAAACTCCACAATAATTGTTGGCTTGTATTTCCTGTCTTTGGTGTAATGTGCTCGTTCACTTTGTCTCTTTGAGCCAGATCTTCTGGTGCTGTAAGCTGCTGTTGCTCTAATATAAGCTAAGGGAGCCACGCTGGTCCATACCCACTGATATCTGTCCCTTAATGTCAACAGCCAACATACATATGAAGTCCCTGTCCAATGTAAAGAAACCAGGTAGCTCTTGTGTTGGAAACAGCCTCACATCTCATTCCTTTCCTTCGTTTTCATTTGTCCATTTTCCCCTGTCTGTCTGTATTCAGCTTCTTCCTTTTCCTCCTCCTGGTGCATGGACCCATGGCCCACACGGCAGAACTGCGTAAGGAGCATTTTGAGTTTCCTGCTCAAGAATCCTCGACTTGGTTTCAGTCAAATGAATTAACCCTTCTTTTCCCCTGCCACCCTTACGTTCGGTGCATTATGCAAGGGTAAAGTTTGCCTGGCATGGAATTAGGTTATAAACTGGGCTGCCATTAAGAAGGTATTCCAAAACTGACTTGAGAGATCAAGAAGCTCTAGTGTTTACTCTAGAAAACTTATAGTTGATGCCTCATACAATTGACTTCCAGCTTCCAAAGTGGCTCTGCCCTTATCTGTCCTTTGCATACAGAGCTGTATCTATGCTGTGTTTCTATACTGGGAATGTGCAAATGTAATGTGTGTAAAGAAGTTTGTGCCAAACAGCATGTTACTGCAGGAATGTCCTCTGCTTTTACCAGCTTGGAGGCCTGCTAATAGGAAATGCCTAATGATACAGGTATGAATTGCAGTAGCATTGAGATGAAGACCATTTGGTGAGTTGCAGCCAAATTCAGCCCTGATGTAATTCCACTAAAACAGCACTTCACCTCTTTGTACCTTAGGGCAAGTGGCCCATTTTCATGGGCATGAGAATTGCACACTTACATTTGCATCGAGGAGAGGAAACTGCTGCAAAGACTGAAGTAATATCCCATTGCCATATGCTAGACAGACAACTTGGTCTTCCCCAGTGAAAGAGTAATTTCTCAGGGCAAATAAGGAGTGAATTGATTTGGAAGAAATTCTCTGCAGTGGGTAAACTTGCTATGCATAATGTGCCAGGTTTGATCTGTACAAACGGACCTGGGTAATTCCAAACTCTGCTAATACCGCTCTGACTTTTGCATCTGAATTAACACCTCAGTGCCACCGCGTGTCTGTGAGTGATCTGGAGTGTTGGTTGGGAGAGAGGCTGTTGCTTTGTTCCATGGAGGTGTCGCAAGCAGAGCCCTCCTTGCCTGCTGCCTCCAACTGACTCCAGGTCCTTTTCCGGGGCTGGGGGGGATTTTCTGATCCCGGTAGAGTTGACCAGATCGTTGGGAGAGGATCTTCCATGACCGACAAGGATCGGACCAAAGGGCCAGCAGAGGGGGAGCTGCCTGAAGACCCCAGCATGATGGGCAGGCTTGGGAAAGTGGAAAAACAGGTAAATCGGGTGAGGAATGGGTTCTTACCAGAGGGTGGTGCATGCTTTGTGTTGCGTGCTTTCTGTTGGTTTCTTCTTGCCTTAGTTTCCCCCAGTGGGACATTACCATGTAGAAGAAGTAAGAGCTAAGACTGGTTTGCAAATGAAACAAGGTGGATGTTATGAAAGGGTGCTTAGAAGCTTAGGTGCTGCTTTCAGAACAGGTATTTTGGAATCTCCTCATGTAGTCTACCAAAAGTCAACATTACTTTTGAAAATGGGACATTGGTTTCTTTGCCACCACGCTAGGCATGTTTCAGATGAGGCCATGACCCTGGCTGTACTGAAGATTAAAGTCTCCCTAGGGATAAGGCTCAGGAATCCCCATAGCCTCTGAGGCCAGGCAAGTGTCAAATGCAGTAAGGAACAGAAGGGATGCGAGGCTGCTCCAGCTTCCCTGGAATTTGGTGCCTGTCAAAAAGTTTGTAGGAGTTTAAGGAAAACCCTACAACAAGGTGGAGAATTAAATGCTTTAGAACAGGACAATTAACTATTTACTAAATGTTTCAGTGTGGTGTGGGTCAGTGTAGGCATCTATGAAGTTGTTTATACTCAGCATATTAATGTACTTCAACCCTTGTGCAGCATGTAGCACTGAAACTGTGGTGTTTTGCAGGTTCAGTCAATGGAGAAGAAGCTGGACTTCCTGGTGAACATTTACATGCAGCGGATGGGCATCCCACCAACAGAGACGGAGGCTTATTTTGGATCCAAAGAACCAGACCCAGCGCCTCCCTACCACAGCCCCGAAGGCAGCAGGGAGCACATTGACAAGAACGGCTGCATCATCAAGATCATCAGGTCCACCAGCTCCATGGGTCAGAAGAACTTCTCTGCCCCACCAGTCCCGACCAACACATGCCCACCCTCAACATCATGCCAGCGGCAGAGCCACGGCTCCTCTCCCGTCGGAGACCCCAGCTCGCTGGTCCGCATCCCACCTCCGCCTTCCCACGAGCGCTCTTTGTCAGCGTACAGCAGCGGGCACAGGGCGAGCGCGGAGTACCTGAGGAACGAAGACATTACAACCAAACACCACGAGAGTGCCATGAGAGACAGCGACACGTCCATCTCCATCCCCTCGGTAGACCATGAGGAACTGGAGCGCTCTTTCAGCGGCTTTAGCATCTCGCAGTCCAAAGAGAATTTGGACATCCTTAACAACGGTTGCTATGCAGCCGTGGCCAAAATCAGACCCTACATTGCAGAAGGGGAGTCAGACACCGATTCTGACCTCTGCACACCCTGCGGTCCTCCTCCCAGGTCGGCCACGGGTGAGGGACCCTTTAGTGACATGGGCTGGTCAGCCTCCAGGCAGTGAAGCCTTCTTGCCACCGAGCCACATCCGAGCGTTGGCAGCTGCCCATGCATCGAACTTCTCAAGGAGATCGACAGCTAAGGTTTTCCTCCTAGGACATCCTTAGCTGGCAGATACTTTCTTACTCTGGGGTGGGGGAATGAGCAGGTCGGAGCCTGCCTTTGTGGAAGAGGTCACAGTGGTGAGCGAACTGGAGCCGTGAAGTCCAGATTTCTTTCATACTCTCTTTCTAAGATCACTGGGTGAGATTATTTCGTGGTGCAGGGTAGGCAACTTGCATTTCTTGGGAACCTTCAGAAGCATGGGGCAGGAATAAACCACCCAGCCAGGGCTTTTGGAGGTCACTGTTACAAGTGGGAGGTGGGAATTGCCATGTCGTGGCACCGGTGATTCCACCTTTTAGGTATTCCGGAGTTGCGGAATGAACACGTGTCTGTTCCTGGCTTAGATTTCAGGTCATGGGCACTTACAGGGGGGTTGTTACTCTGTGGTTCCTCGTTAACTGTCAGGTGGGTGGCATAATTCCAGTATAATACATGGAAGTGTTGCGTAGGCCCCTGGAGGAGAGGGATGGTGCTTGGAATATTTGCATGAGCAGAAGACAGGGCCTTAAAGTGGGACAGGTTAGAACACTGCTCTGAACCAGAATGGTTTGGCAATTATGCCATCTTAGGACACTGAAAGAAGAGAGACAGCCCAGAGGGCAGAGAAATGAGGCAGAGGAGGACCAGAGACTATGGGGCTGGAATTTAGTGTTTTAAACCATGTATTATATTTAATTATCTCTCCTCCCATTGACAGTGGACCTGGAGGCACTTTGGAAGCAAAGGCAAACCAAAGGCAACCCCTCGCCATGGCAGGGCTGCCATGGTGTGAAGCCATTCTCGTGGCCAGCAGTGCTCGTGTGGAGGCACCACAGCCACCAGGCCAGTGGGAGAGGGTGGATGTGCAAGATGCAGTGGTCTTTGTGTTGCTGTGAGTTGAGTGCTGAGCTCCATCCTTTTGAAGCCCTGTTGGTCAGAGGGGGCACTTTTCCTACCGTTTGCATTGTGCCTGAACACTTTTGCACACACTATGCCCTGTGAAAACCTTCCCTTTCTTCTTCTGCCCTGCCAAGAATCCCACCCCCATGTTCTCGGGACATCCTTTGGTTTTGTTTGGACCCCTCGAGCTGAGTTAAGAGGTGCTTCTTTGTTTCTTCAGGGTCTTTCAGGAGCTTGCCCACAAGCTTTGCCAATCCAAGTCTGCCCCGTTTCATTGTGGTTAAAGTAGTTTCTCTTCAAAAGGTTGTTGTGTCGTTGCCAAGAACCTCAGCAGTGCATTCAGCTGGGGGGAAGTGAGGGGAAAAGTGATGCTCAGGGTTTCTTATGGGACCAAAATGAAGTCACTTTACATGGAGAGGTGGAAAGGGGTTTTTTGCAAGGGGGTTAATCAGGAAAAGTTGGGTTTGGGATCCATCTCCTGGGCCAGGACACCATGGCTGGCATTGTGCTTCTGAATCCTCCCATTCATCTATGGCCCAAATCCTATGTGGGTTTTCTGCTGGTGCCGTGTTTGTGGTTTCAGACCCCACCTCTACATTTTCTCTGTGTTATATCAGGAGCCTGTTAAGGATATTTGCGTGGCAGCTTCATTTCTGTGTGGCCTTTGAAAGGCTGAACATTGGCTTACTTGGGGTGAAGGGAGAATCACAGCCTTTTTGTCTCCTATTTGCTTGTTTAGAGGCAGCAATCAGGGGAGACCCAGGACTGTTTGGGCCTTAGAGAAGATGGGGATGCAGACAGGAAATAAAACCATCCTTTTGTTAGTATTCAGGACCAACACGCAGGTCTTCACATGGGATTGAGGTGTCAGGAAATGCTCCACACAGTTTTTCCTGCCGTTTTTCACCATTCAGGAGGGGAGAACATTTTCCCCAGAGGGAATTCAGGCTTCCAGCCATGCTCATTCCTTTCTTTCCCATTTGATCCATTTGTTGGCTCGTGCAGTTTTTCCCTGTCTGCTTTGCTCCCAAACTCCTTTTGGCTCCAGATTTCTTTCTGCAAAGGGAACCCAGTGATGCCCTTGAATTCCATACAGACAAATCTTTGAGTGCAGAAAGGCTGTAAATGGTGCAGGTTTGCCCTTGGCATGTTGTTAAATGAGATGTCTTTTGTTAAGAGCAAGAAGTGTCAGCAGGCCCCCGATGAGACTTGGTGGCATGGTTTTTGTAGTGACCACAGAATGGAACTGCTGCTGGGTGAGGTAAAAATCACTGTTGCTCCTGCCAGCTGCTCCCTGCAGCTCTTGTCCAAGTCAGAGATAACACTGATTTATTACCTTAGTTGTTTGCAGTTGCACTTGGAGGGAGGCCTGCTGGAAATGTGGCACAAAAGTGTATGCTATAAAGGCAGAACACCAGGTGAGGATGAGGTCATGCAGTATTAAAGATGAGGTCTTTACTATAGGAGGCAAAGTCAACAGAACTTCAAGGCTCAATTGCTGTTGGATGTAGTTTTTCTCTTGTCCTAATTTTAAAGCCCTATTGGCTCCATTTTGAATATCCATTTCTTATTGCAAAATCCCTTTTTTCCTTCCCAGATGATGTTAGACCCTTGAGAGCAGATGCTGACAATGCCCTCTGAGTTTTCCATAGGCTGAAATCCCAGCAGTCTCACCTCCTTTAGGGACTGCATGGGAAGTGTTGTTTTCCCTCTTCAAATTGCTGCACCAGAGTTTATAAAGATCTTTTGACTTGTAGCTTTAATAGGGGTTGGATTTGTCCCACAGTCACTGATTCCAGAAAGCTGGTTTTATATAAAGGCAGCACAGATTGCGTCTTGCTGCTCCAAATTCCACATGGAACTTTTCTGCAAGGTGTAAGAAATATCCCACCTTTATGTCACCATTTCCAAGAACTTCTGCCGCACGCCTCCATCCACAGCCATGCCATAAATCATCACTTCTCATTCATCCAGGCAAAATGACCTGGATTTTTGGGTTAACGTACACCAGAATTAACTCTAAGTCGTGCTCCTTATTTCTATGAAATGAGTTGTGCCTGCATAAAATATAACAGAGCCTGCTCATTGCTTATTGACATAAATAATTCCATTCCTGCCCTAAATCACAGTCAAATGCTCCATGTTAAGTCCTCACTTACAGTCACTCAGTTCTCCCATGCCTCTATCACATGCTCCTTGTGGTGGTCTCCCACAAAGAAGCCTTAACCACATACAACGAATATACATATCTTAACAAGATACAAGGAAAAGAAATCAGTTCTATTTTGCTAACCAGCCAATCCCAATGGTAAAGACCTTTTAAAGGATGAACAGGCAAACTTTGTCCCTTCACTAAGCTTGTCTCGGGCTGGTCTTTGTTCCCCTGTTCCTCCCAGATTTGGTTCTGTAGATTTGGAGGACAGAAACAAGTTTTAGTGTAGAATGGGGAGACCAAAAAGAGTTGAAGAAAGAAGTTAAAGCCAGATTTCCAGCAGGCCAGCTTGAACTGTTCTGGGGATGCCCGTGCCCATGCATGGTTGTGTGCACAGAGCCTAGGCTTGAGGTGCATCTGTGCAGGATGGGAAGCCTTGGCCTTGGAGCAGTGCCTCCAAGAAACCTTTGGGCTTGTGTTTGTCAGAGGCTGGGTCTAGGTGTGGAAGGAAATAAAGCAAATGGCCCCCGCTGTGGGATGGAGCATCCCTGAGGCTGGGACCTGAACCCACAGTCAGGTTTTGGATGCTTCAGGTCTGAGTCGTCTGAGGGGTTTGTGTCTTCAGACGGGAGATGTTGCAGTCTGCGTGCAGGTGATCTTTCATGTGTGACCCCAAGACATAGGAACAGAGCGCTAGCCATAAGTCGAATTTCCCAATATTTGGGAAAGGGCTTTAATGTTGCCCAAGTGCAGATTTTGTATGTGAATTTCCTTGTTGGCTCAGTTTCTTGTTAGTAACTTTTAAAACACAAATGCCAAGGAAGTCACTGGAAACAAACCCATGTCCAGCCCTGAAGGCTGTTCTGGTTCTTTAGACAGACTATGGGATACATCAGATAAGTCAAATGCTGCTTGCTAGATCCAAATAAAGTCTGTAGGATCATGCTATTTACAGGTAAATGGGTGTATTTTTACTTTTGAATTGATTTGTAAGATTTTGAGTTAGTGAGTGTTTAGAACAAGTTTGTGTAATGTGCCCGAGAAGCCAGAGCATCGCCTCAGGTGCGAACGCTCCGCTTCCTAACCCAAGAGAAAAGCAAAGCACGCTCACTCGGTTTTTTCTCAAGAGGGAGCTGCTGCAAAGCTCATTTCCCTCAGATCGCTATTTTAGCAGCGTTAGTGCTAAAACCAGAATGGATTAGAAAGGACCCTGAAATCCCTAAGGAATTTGCCAAAGAGTTGTCCCATAAAAAGACCCTTAGCAGTGAGTATTTTATTGGGAATGTTAAAAAGCCCGGGAGCACGCTAAGGATTTGTTTCTCTGTCCATGCTTGTGTGAGCCCTCATGCTGAGCCTTCATCCCTTTCTTCCTAGCATGCCCATGGTCCTCCAACCCATGCCTGCACACCTGCATCCTCTCTCATCTGCTCTCCATCATGGGTGAGCATCTTCTGTTTCCATCAGCTTCCTTCTCCCGACCCAGAAACAAGGAAATCAGATACAAAAGCTGCTTCAACTGCAGGTAACATTGAGGCTGGGATGGGGACGGCTGTGGCAGGGGGGTGAGAGCAGCATCCCTCTCTCAGCCCTGTGCTGCTCAGTGGTGGAAAAGCTTTTAGCATGCAAACACCCTGACTTCTCTGCATCACAGAGCAAAACCTGCTTAGAGCACGGGTGTGGGATTGTTGGGTTTTTAATGATAACAATAGGGTTTTTTTTTAATAATAAGGATAATAATAATACATAGGAATCTTCTTTAGTATATCTTAGTGTTTGATGCCCCAGTGACACAATACTGCTTGCCTTATATTGCTTGTCTAGAGGGAGAGGGATTACACACGTTTTGATACAGTATTAATCACGCTTCTAATTTAGGTAGCATCAAGGAGCGGCTGCTGCAGAGGGAGCAGCCGGGTCCTTTTTACCATATGAATGTGCTTTCTGGACTCTCTCACTGACTGTACTCTCAATTTTGCCTGCTACTGCATGCAGCCTGAGATGAGTAGACAGCAGTATGCTCCAGCTGTATCTGCACTCCCAGATTGCTGTAGTACCTGATGAGGTAACATTGCCAAGAGCATCATTTTTGGGAGAGCCCGTCCTCCCATCTTGTAGGGTGCTGCGGTGCTTCTTTAGGTAACACTGATATATCAAGTGTCTTTCATGCTGCCACTGATCGTTGCCCCATCCCTCTGATACAGCATGCACAAACTCCACTTCTACTGCTTGTAACTAAAGGGGTAAAAGCAACTACATTTGTAGCTGTGAGTCCTCTAAATGTGTACGTGGGGAGGAAGAGATACGAGTTGTGTTGGCTGTGTAGAGCAACCTCCTTTGCTTCCAGATGCCTCTGAAGAAGAGCATCCCAGGTACTACCCCTTTCTGAGGGTTTTGAGGAGCAGGCAGTGCCAAAGGTGAATGCCTGGTCTTCGTTCGGAGATCCCATTTGAATCCCCATCTGTGGGGCTTGCCATATGTCTGATCTAATTCTCATGGGGTTCTCTCGCCTGCATCCAGCTCTGATGTGCATTTGCATTCACGCCTGCAGCCCAGCCCGAGGGGCAGGGCGCAGTGTGATTCCCAGACTTTGGAAACCCTTCTTTGGATATGTCACTCACCCTTGTCTACAGCCCTTGAGGGTCTCAGGGACCCTGCAGCAGTGCCATAGCCATTCCTTGGGGAAGCATCTCTTGCTCTTCTTAAGGAGAGGCTCTAAGCTACCTTCAAATGTCCATAAATGTTCTGCCACAGTTCTCCCCACTGTAACACCAGATTGTCATGAAGCCGTCAGGGTTTTCCATTGTGCTGGTGTTTGCAGTCTGTTGTATCTCTTTGTGCTGTTGCCATAATCTAGTTTGACACTGGTCCCGTATCCTCACCTTCCTTGTCCAGACCATATGCAAGTGACGATGTAATGCCAGAACTCTGCTGTGAGACTAGCTTTTGGCCTGGCATCACTAGGTGCACCAGAGAGCCTTCATGTTTTGTTAGCATGGCCGGTTTGCTTTTTATTGGCAGGTTTTTGCTTGCTTATTGAGCCACCATGGCCTCAGCATCCCTGATTTGTTCTGCTGGAGCCTATTTACAGCGTCCTGTAAGGGTTTGTCCCCTTGGCTTCAGCTGATTGTGATGAAGCAGGGGTGAGGGTTCAGTTTGGGTTTTCTTGTCAAGCTGAACATCTCAGAGAAGAGCTCACAGACTCCAGCAGTGTTGATGCTTTTGCTCCCTGCAGCAAGAGCTGCTTTCAAGACCCCAGCCCCTTCAGCAGTCCAAGCATGTGGCTTTGCATTCCAGGCTCCAGTTTGCTAATGGGGAGACATGGAAAGCAGCTGGTCCAAGCTCTGCTATTTCCAAAGCTTCCAGTGAACCTGGAAGCATCTTTCCCTCTCTGAATTCCTGTAAATACAACCACAGATGAATTGTTCAAGCAGCATCTGTTTGCCTAGTTCTGAAAAACTTGAGCTAACTGCAAAGCTTTCCAAAACTCAGTGCCAAGCTCAGGCAACATTTCACCTGCAGCTATGCCTATAATTATAGTGCAGGGTTAATGGTTTCAGGCAGAAACTGTGCCAAAATCTCCACTTTGGATGGTTCTGTCCCAAAACCAAGGCTGAATGTCATGCTGCCAGTGAAGCCTCCCCTGGAATTTCAGCTCCATTTGACACTGGTGGCTGCGGACCTGGGGGGATGCTGTCTCCTTCCTGTTCCACACAAGAAAAGGTTGGCACAAGCCTTGCAAGCCAAGGTGAGAAAATGCCTCCTTATTTTAGCATGGCATGGGCATTAGCAGCATTTCATGGTAATCCCTTAAACCTGACCAACACAGTGGCCATGCCCCAGTGTTTCACAGTGATGCTCATGAAAGGGATTTATTACAGATGTGGGTATAGAGGGGATCAGTCCTTTAGCATCCCTGCAGACACCATGTTGCTGATGACCTGAAGAGAAGGCATCAAAACTGGTGACAGGCTTTTTCTGTCCTGCCTATTCACACTGGTCCAGTATCTTCCCTAGGGCTGAAGATACCCCATGCTCCTGTCAGCGGGCAGGATGGGCACTCTCCTGTGCTGGGTACCCTTTCCGACCACAAAAACCCTAACCCTAAAATTTGATATTTCTTCACTTTTTCACACAAAAACCTCGTGCACAGAAACTGAGACTTTCAGAAACACTGAGGTAAACCAAGATACAGCTGATAAATGACACAGGTGTTGTGATTTTAAATCAAGAGCAGACTTTACACCTAGTTGCAGTTGCTGCGTGGTAGATCAAATGCTTTAGGAGATTCAGTAAATGATTCTTATAGCTGTTGTATTCTTTTCTCAGTAATTCGTATAGGTGGGTGCCACTGTTCTCACACAGCAATGCTCCACACACACAAAGTATATTCCTGTTTCTCCAGTATTATAGACATTGTATTTATGAGATTTATCTTGCTTGGTGTCACTTGGACACACTATCCACATGCACTGCGCACAGATTGCACATTACATGCCAAATGCTGATAGGTATCACTACATGTAATAAGCATTATGTGCATTGAACAGACACCAAACAAAAGGTTACCTGCCTGGTTTGTGATGTGACTTGAATAACAGGGAGAAGAGAAAAATGAGGATCCTGTTTTGGTAAGGAATACACTGCATTTGGATGCTTCTTTAAAGAGATTTTATGACGAAGCTAAAATAAACGAGATTGCCTCTGCAATGTTACTTACAAAATACCTGAACAAAGCAAACACAGCCAAAAATCCACTTAACAACTGCTGTATTTCTATATATTCTTCCTTGCTATTCATCTGAACTGTAAATTCTGTACAGGTTGAATGAAGTTCACAGTTTATCTTTGTCATAACCTGCAGGATGAAAGGACAACACAACTTTGGCTGCAAAAGGGTGGGCACGTTGTTTGCATGCATGCATATTGCTGTGCATGCATGTGCACACAAACGTGCACACACAGATAAAGCTTTAAAACAGATGAAGCTGCATCTGAGATGCACAGGGGTAAAGCGTTCTGGTTTTTGGTAGTAGGGGAATGGGTAAAACCAAACCAAAAGACTATTTTAATAATGTATTTCTATCAAAAAGGAAGATTTGCAAATGGGATTGATGTGTAACCACCATCCCACGGAGAAATCCCACCTCTGAAGGCAGCACAGGCCATGCAGTGGTGATGCAGTTGCTTTAAATGATGGTTTATTTGGCTTCCTTTCAAACAAACAACATAGTGGCCAGAGCCAAAAAGCCCATTCCCAGGACATGTGGCCAGACAGTTGTCCTACACCATTGGAGAGCCAAAGGCAAAGGCCCTATGGCTCCTCTTCTTACCTTCTTAACTGCACCTTTAAAAAGCCCCTTATTAAGAGATATTTAAGAAGAGTCATCAAAAGCCCATTTTTGATCTTAGAGTTATGAAAGAAACAACAAAGTTATAACCAATAAATCTCATTTTCCAAGCAGGACAGCCCACACACTCCAACTGCCCCTATGCAGGGATTTCACCAACCTCATCAAATGAATCATCCTCCAGGATGTAATGTTGCCCATGTTTTCACAGATGTAAGATCTGTATTGGGTAGAACGTATCCTTCAGTGTTTCATCTAATAAAGAAAGGCATGAAGAGCTAACTTTTCCAGTTATAAACTGTTGAATGCCTTTGAAAACAGAGTAATCAGATTATTTGCATTGGCCTGAAATTCATCCCGAGGTCCAAAGTTACCAGTTGGAAAAGCCACTTCAGGTCTAACTGTGTTTCTAAGCGAAGGGTATATCCATTGCTGGAGTATGTTGCTGTTTCCCTGAGATACCATGGAGCTATCATGGTTTATAACAGCATCTGGCTCATTTGGGCTGAACTAGGCTAAAGACAGCTCATGGGTTTGTCCTGATGGTGAGCTGAGAGGTGACTCTCACCCAGGGACGGGCTCTTCGTCCTTGGTGTGAATGCAGGTTCTTCACCCCTTGCTTCCTGCTTGGAAAAACCCAGGGCTCGGCTGAGCATGGAAGTTTGGTTGTCCTTTAGAAAGCAAAGACAGCTGCTGCTTTGCTTCCTTTCGTTTGCTCTGTTGCCTTGGCTTTTTTGCACTTTCGTTTCATCTCCAAAGAATCTCTCATAATGCCTTTGGTACTTCTGTACAATTTGAAAGCATTTTGTATGTATTGAATGGAACACACTTGTAAAATAGCAATGGGACTTCTTTTTCTTCTTCTTTTTTCCTTTTTTTGGTGAATGTGTAATTTCCTCTGTACATTTCAACCATGACTTTGTGCAATGTACATTCGATCGGGACAGATGCCAAGGGAATGACCTGTAGTTTGCCAAGGGAATAGCTAGAAGCTTTACGACACAGTCACACGTGGTTTTTACACTAGCAACGTAGCCCAGACTTTAACACTGAAGAGTTGAGCGTGATACAGCGTGTACCTTCACATGGATGACTGTGGCAGCTGCAAAACTGTCTATGTGTGATATGCCAAACAACCGCGACAGTTGCAAGCGGAAGGGAAATGGAGGAGAATTAAATAATCACAAGCATTAATTTAAGCCTCAAAGCATCAGAATGGAAAATTTGCATTCAGTAAAAATACCAGAGATTTAACCTTCATGAGATGAAATACACATTTATTTTTCTTTGCACTTCTTCTGCTTGCTTTGTTTCTTTATTTCTGGTGATGTCTTGGTGCTTTGGGGACATATTTAAAGGTAGATGGAAAGCGGGATGGAGCCTGACCCTTCGCGGCGTTAAACCTTCACACCTTCCTTTCTTCCTTCTAACTTTAGGCAGCATTTTCCTTCTGATGTAGAACATCAAGCTCAGACATCTCCTGTGCCCTCAGTTACAAGGACGCTGTCCCTTCAGAGTCCTTTAACGGTATTGATTTTGTTAAGGTTAGACATCAGCTGCATCCTGACAGATAAAGGATGGTTACTGCAGCTCTTCGCCTCCCTGTGCAATCTCCTTATCACCGTGCTCAAAATTGAGGCTGGTGCCACCAAAGTGGGCTCAGAGCCAAGGAATAGCACTGCAAAGGGACCTTACACTGTTCCATGAGTTATCTGGCTTACCAGGCATCAGTCCTAAATCAAGAAAGCACATAGTAGGTTTTGGAGAGCTCTCCAGGAGTGAAGTGGATGCTGCTCTCCATAGCAAGGTTGGTGACGAAACAGCAATTTTGTAAGAGTAAAGGAAAAAGTAAAATCCCTCTCTCCACACTGATGTCTTTTCTAGAATGATGAAATAGCAGCATGGAGCTGAACCAGTGCCTGGATTTTGAATGGCCTGCCAGTCATTTGGACAAGGCAGTGAAAAGAGGCTTGGCTTGGCTTTATTCTGATAAAGGGTGTTCTTTAGGCACAGCAGCCCTCTGGTTGTACCAGATTACTTGGCTCAAAGCCTTCAGCAGCTCCCTTCCTCTCCAAAGCTATTAAAGAAAGCCAGGTGTGAGCATTTCCCAATGGATGCAGCACATTAAGGTGCACTTAAGTGCATCGTTATATTTTGTGTCTTTATATTTCACACAAATGTGATAAGCAAGATAATTCTCAGTTTGCTAAATCATATTCTGTCATCTGAATGGGCTCACATTTTGGTGTGGGCTGCATCCCAATGCTGTCCCTAAGCTACCCAAACCGGAATGCTGATGGAGCCAGATGTGGTACCCACTGTGCCAAAGTAGAGCTGAGCTGCCCAGCAGACCCAGGGTCCTTGGTCACATTCCCCAAGCCAACAGGGAGACCACACAGGGAGGCATTGCTTTTTCTTGGCTATTAACCCCCAGGGCCCTGATGGTCTGATCCAGAGGGAAAATCAGGAGGACCTTTTTCCCTGCAGTGGTAAACGCTCCTCGTGGAGCAGAAATAGATGCTGGAGCCTTAGAAGAAATTCATATGAATGCACATCATCCAATTCCCTTAGGGTTACAGTTGTCCTGGCTGTCAGGAACTACCTGACCTCACAGCTAAAGCTGAAGGGGTTATTCTCTGCAGTGTGCTAAGCTGCTAGGTGGGCCACTACCAAAAACTTGGGTATTTAATGTCTCCTGGCCTCTTGGCCTTCAAGCTCAAGGGAAAACGGGCTTTATCCAGATTCTTTGGGTAGGGATATTTTACCCTCAGTGCTTTCTACCACCAGCCATGGAGCAGAAGGAACACACAGCCCAGGACCACACTGGAAACCCTCCTGCTGCTACAGAGCATCACCTGAATGGGAACAGATTGACTTGCTGCCTCTCCCAGCTGAACTTCTGGGTCCTTCAGAGTCCAAAACCCACCTGCCTGCTTGGTAACCATAGGTAAGCACCAATTCGATAGGGTGGAGTTTCTGGGGACTCCCAGGGAAACATCACTTACAGCCAGCCACCTCAGAGCTGGTTTTAATGGGGAAAAGCAGGAGATTGCTTCTAGAATAGAGAATGCACAACCCCAGCTCAGCAGGGTAAAGCATCTGGATTTCATGTCTCCTAAATCAGGGAAGAACACAGGAAATTTGTGGTCTCCCCCAGGTTTAGGAGGTTCCCCTTGGGATGTCTCACCCTTGTTTGTAGAGTGGAAATGGCATCAGTGGCAAAAATAGAGGGATTCAGTGAGACTGGTTTCTTAAACGGGGCAAAACATGTATTGCTGTAAGGAAGGGGATAGGAAAATCAAAATAGCATCAAATGCGTTATTCAGGGAGAGGGAGTTAGGCAGGGACTTGGGTTTGCAGACCCTGCAAGGGCAGCTCAGCTGCATCCCTGCGGATATTTCACTGGTAACATAAGCACTTTGGGATTAATCTCCTGTGGAACGGCAGCATCTGACCAGGACAGTGTTGATGTGCCAGGCTGTGCAGTCGGGAGCCTCTTCCCAGTAGAGGGAGCAGGAGCTTTATTTCCAGAGCCCATAGCTCATCACTTTGTTAATCTGGGATATTTACCAGTGCGGTGGTAGTAATCCTGTCCTGCCATCCTCCCTTTCATTGCATCTCACAGATTATGGGGGCTGTGTGCAATTCATCTGTATCCAAAGGCTTGTGATACTGCCCTGTGAAAAAGGAATGAAGCTCCCCCATGCATTCAGGTGTATTTCAGAGGGAGGAAAATGTGCACTATTTTTGCCCATCTTGCATTATTGCTTGCTTTCCTGTGTCGAGCAGTGCTGTTTAGCTAATGGCCATACAGCTCTTTGAAGATTCATGGTGCTTTGCAAGGCCTTAGTGTAATTACTCTGCATTAGTCATAAAAGGCAATGGTGCAATTTATCTTCTACTACAGAGTGGAAGCCCTTGGGACCAACCAGAGAGCTGGTTTACTCCATCTCTTCTTAATGGAGAGAGGATTGGGAGGGTGAAGCTAGTCTTTGAAGGCGATGCTATGTGATAGCTATTGATAGGGTGTTTGATACAGAAATGGGATAGCTCAGAGAGGAACAGTCAGGGTTTGTGCCGGCTAAATCCTGAAACTGCATCTCAGTCATACCAGGGAGATAAGCCGAGGAGGAGGAAAGAAAAAGCAAGACCCTTTCCCATTCCTTTCATTTCCGAGATTTCCAGTAACCAGAAACTGCCCATTGCAGCTGATGGGATGAAAGCTCATCCTGTGCAGTGCAAGGAGAAAACGCCTTTGGAATGCAGGGGAATGGATGCGCTGGGTGCTGAGTTTTATTCACTACTGTTACTGTACTGGGAAAGAGTGAAAGAAAGGAGCAGGCTGAAGAATGGAAGAGAAGCCAACCTCAGCCTGCTCCTTAACAAAACATGGCTGGGGAGCATCATGTTCTTGCCCTGCTTCCAAGCAGTTAAAATTTGCTTCCCAAAGTCTGTTTTCTCCTTCAATTTTCATGGATATTGACCTGTATAAATATAGATTTCAGAAGAAGGAGGGGGGAAAACAGCCCCACGACCTTCACATGTATTTAATGGTTGGAGTCACTTGAAAAATACCTTTATTGTAGCCTGGCAATCTTCTCTGGCCGCTCTGAAGCTGGGAGGGAGGCAGCTGATGGAGGCAGGAGGGCATCACAAGAAGAACTTGCCTCTGTATTCGGAAGAATACTTACTCCACAGGGCATACAGTGATTTATTTGTCCTACTCAGCCCTTTGGACAGAGGTTCAGAGGTGCTGCTTTGTGTGAATGTGGTTCTCTGTTATCTGCTGGTGAATGGGTGCATCTCCATTGGAGCTGCTCACGCCTCTAAGAGCCAATAAGGTCCCCATTATCCCTTCCTAGATGTGTTCCTCTAATCCACTCCTGTAAGATGCTCAGCATCCTTCTCAGGAGCCACACAACTGGGCTTTGTGCAGGGATATTCTGCAATGCCACCTGTGGCTTGTGGGACAGCAGTAAAGATGCTCCCAAGCACTGCTCATGTCCCACTCAGTAAGCCAGGTACATCCTTGGTAGATGGTGGTACATGAAGAGCATCACGAGCCGTGTGCATGGACTGGTGATCTAGTGGGAGCATCTGATACAGCCGGAGTCTGCTGAAGGCAATGCACAGATTTTGCTCACAGAATTTGGAGAAGGTTTTAGGAAACCTGTCTGGTTATGGGCATTGCATTAAGCTGTAGCCAGGTGCATTTCCAGGCATCTCATAGATGTGGTGGCTCCTGAAATCAGCAGCTGATTCCTGGGAATCCTTGCTCTTGTGAGTCCTTTTCATTTTTGTGCGAGGCTATTTGTGTTAAGCAGGAAAGAAAGAGCCATTTCTACAGAGGAAGGAAGAGGTTCTGCTCTCTTGCCTTTGGCTAAAGTATCTGTAGTAATGTTGACAAAACAGAAGGCGAAAGCCCAAGCCTTGTTTTTCACAGGCAGGCAGCCAGAGGGCTTGGAGAGAAAGCTCCAAACCGAGCCAGGACCTCTCCCTCCCAGGCACAGAGATTTTCCCCTTGGCTGGGGATTGTTACATGAATCTGCTTCCTTTGCAAGGATGTTTTAAAAGCATTTAATGAGTTGCCTGTTCAGAACTCCAAAGCCAAGAGAACAGCATCACAGCCTGCTCTTCACCTCTGAAAGAGACCATCTCCAGTGTATGCCCCTCGGGGAGCAGTAAAAGGGCACAGAACATAGATAAATATCCTCAACCTGTTAGCCCTAGCATCCGTAGCCACCAGCTGTAGGCACAGCCAAGCAAGTTTCTTTGGGGTCTACATAGAAATACTTCACTGGAGACACTCATTTCCCATTAGTTCCCCATGTAGATGAGACAGAGAGAAACTCTGATTGCTTCTTCAGATGTTGAGAGCTCCTGGGTTTTGCCCTCTGTAGAGCAGCAGATGCAAACCTTTGCCCTATCTCTGTCATGCTACGATTTGCTGAGTGAACTAAAAGCCTGTGCCTATCATGGGCACACAAAACAAGTGCTATCTCTGTAATGAGACTGTTAAACCACAGCACAAGCTACAGTTGCTCGTGATAATAAAAGTGCATTAGCATAAGTCCATCAAGAGGAGATATTAGAAATAATTGGTTTAGATTTGGAGCTAACATCTGCTTTGGTTATAAGCTTTTGGACACTTTAGTTTTAATTGCACAGTTTAAAGAAGCTGTTATCCAGTGCCTCCGGTCTTTCTTCCATAGAAGTTTCTTCTTAAAGAAAAGTTCTATGAAAGTTTGCCTTTCTGTAAAGAAATATATGTGGGTAAAATGTCTGTAGAAACAACAGTTACAGCTATTATGGGCTGTAATAGTGGCCAAGATACCAAACTGAAAGGAACAGAAGCTGGGTACCATTTTGAAAGGTCTAAATCCCATCTTCCAGACGCAAGCACAGTGTCTTGGAGGATGAAGCATCTTGAATCTCAGTTTCTTTGTGTGCTGGAGGTGCTGTTCCACTTGGGGTTGTAGTTTCTAAAGTGATACCCACAGATATCTACAGGGTCCCATCCCATGTGCTGCTCAGTGCAGCCACCACACAGCAGCCTACAGTGGTGGCAGAAGAAAGCTCGTTATCCTGCACAGTGAAGAAGCAGAGGGACAGAGAGGCACAGAAAGGTTCTAGAAATGGCCCATGAACTTTTCTGTTTCAGCAAAGAAATCACATGGACTGAACTTCAATTTAGAGAGCTGGAAATACACACCAGATGGAATAGACCCATTTGTGCCAGAGCAGAGCTTGGCAAGTGACGGCTGAAACTGTTGGGGTAACATCAGCTTTTGGCTCATTTGAAAGCTGTGTTCATTTCTTTTTTAACCTGAAAATCCTGTTACTAAAAAGAGTGGAAGGGATTTTACAGCACGTGAGGGAGAAGTTTCAGGACGCAGAGACAAGACCCTTGAACTCTTCCAAAGCAGCGTGAATTCTGGTTCTGGTGCCTGTGCTCCTGTTTTTCAAACCTCAGCCTTCCAACACTCCTAGATGTCTCTTAAGCCGCTGCTTTTCAGCAGTCTGTAGCCTGTTCTCAAATCATCCCCTTACTGTCTCCATAAACTTGGACCGTCCTCTGTTGATTTCTGCTATTGCAGTCCTTTGGGACCTCCTATCCCACCTGGGTCCCTGCAAAGGTTGGAGCTCCACCAGCTCACTGCTCCCATAGAAATGATCAGAGACCCTTTCCAGCCCCCTTTTCCCTTTCCAGCCCAATCTCTGCAGATAGCAGCCTGCCCGCATTTGTACACCTTGCCTGAAATGAGGCAGATGAAGCCTGTAAAACTCTTTCCCTGGCATTCAGAGCTGCTGATTCTCAAGGCAAACTGTTGCCTTGGTATTTGCGTTTGAAATGAGTTTGTGTTTCCTTAACTCGGTTGCCACCCCCTCTGCAGCTATAGAGACTCAGGGTAATTTTACAGGAGCATTGGAGACACCAGGTCGTCCCTGGGAGCTTAGCCCATGTCCTCAAGATGTGCGGTTCTTGACACACCTCAGCAAAGGGATGATGCTGCCCACTGGGTGCTGCCAAGATTCATCGCAACAAGGAAAACCCAGTCCTCATAAACCAGTGCCTGGGGAAAACAACCATTTCTGGCTCACTCCCTATTCCCAATCTCTTTGCTTTCTTCCTTGTTTTGTGCCTTGGTTGCTGTAATCAAACCACTCTGTTTTCTCAAAGGCATGTAAGAACAGAAGGTCATCCAACATGAACTGCTTCTACCAAGCACTATATCCTGCAATAACAGTAAGATAGAATGCAGATGATCAAAGAGACACAGTCTCTTTGGCTTGAAAACAGAGCACCACGAGAATAAAGAAGAAATAATAGACCATTGAGGATTCTTTATATCAGGTTCCTCCAACAATACTAATCAAATGAGTGATGTCTTAGGGAGGGTCGGTGCTGTGCTACTCTCAATGGCTTTATGCTGAAAACTCTCCTCTGGTTTGGAAGTTTAGGTGAAACCTGAGCTATGGATTCACACCCGGTTCAGTGTGGGAATATCCTGGAATGTGAAACTGTGAAAGGGACAGCATATCCCCAGATTTATATACACCAGCTACATTCAGTTTATAGGTGAAAATAAGGATTTGCTTTCACATAGCAAACGGTGCTTGCTTGTAGGATGAAGATTTGCCAGATGGGATGTTAAAGGGTATTTCAGCACTCTCTTTTGCAGGGGTGTTGGCTGCAATAACTCATTGTAGCTCTCAGGTTCCTCTGATATTGCAAACCTGCACAGAAACTCATGTAAAAGAAGAAGAACATTGGGGAGAAAAAAGCAACTTTTGATGTGGGTGTTCAGTGCAGATTGAAGGAGAAGTGAAAGGGTTTAGTGCCAAGTGTGAGCACATGTCTCATGAAAATGAATCAATTCCCATATACTCAGGGTGAAGAAGGGATTTCAGCCCTGGGTATCTTCTCCTGACGTTGTTATTTAAGCAGACACTGTCTGTGTAACCACTGAAGTGCTGAAATGAGTGTTTTCCCCAAGGAAAGCAGCCCATTTCCCCCATGAGATGCAATGTGGAGGCACTGAAGCTGGAGGAGACCTCTGGGTGCCTCCTGCTCCAACCTTCCACCTTGAGCAGAGAAGACATTGATGTTAGACCTAGCTTTAAAGTCAGACCAAGTTGTTCAGGTCCTTTTGCAATGACGTCCCTAAGGCTGGAGACTTCACAGTCTCTTGGGCAACACGAGGGCTCTGAGCAGCAGAAGGGTAGACACAAAACTGCCTCTGATCATGACCCCATAGTGGCTGTTCTTATCGAAGTAGAGACAGTACTCAGTTATCTAAACTGCATAGACCCATCCACAAGTGCTAGACAATCCTTTTTCAGGTTTTCTGCCAAATCAGGTAAGCACATAATCAACCTAAATCAAGTTATGGCACAAGTTTAAGCTTGCCAGATGAGAAGAGCAGAAAACCCTATACATGCTTTTATCCCTTTGGACAGTGAAATGTATTTGCTTAAGCTTCTCCTATTAAGTCAGTGATGTGATCATACTAGCTGGCACCATGGACCAGTCCATGCTCCTGTGGAGGCTCAGGTTATGGAAATAAATCAGGGGTTCCCCCTCAGTCTATTTTTCTCTCTATACAACATGAGATAAGGCAGATGGTGCAAAAATCGATGCAGGTGTCAGGATCTTGGGAAAAGCCAGTGCTATTCCCTTTTACAGCACAGTCTGTGGGCAGTAAACCTTGGTTTGGGAGCTTCCATTCAGTGTTCTTTGCACCAGCACAGTCTGAGCCGGTATGAGAGCACCTGGATACAAATGATGTCATTCAGCCAGACAGCTAGTAGGGGAGGGAGATACTTTGCTGTCTTGAGTACCACAGTATGGTGTGATTTCAGGCCCTGATAATGAGCATACAGTCATTTGTCGCACTGAGAGTGATTGCATTCAAACCCTTTCCCAGCACTACAGCTGACAGGTCTGTTCCCAGTGGGAATCCCAAGGAACTGCATCAAAAGCCAGAATTCACCCTTTGTGAGTAGAAGAAAAAATCCTTTGGCAGACAGACAATATCCAGCCCTCAAATGTCCAAAAGGCATCAACCCACTGACATTTCCACTCCACTTGCACTGGCTGCTGGCATCGACACAGCATCCACAGCACTTCAGAGCTGGCCAGAAGAGTCCAGAAAGGTCTTAAGTGTCTTCAGTCCTGGTTTCTCAGCCTAAAATGCAATGTTGCAAGCCCTTCTGTTATCAGAATCCTAGACTTCATCTTTAGATTAAAAGATATTGCCATGTCTGGCTCCATCTATGAGCTTGTCCCTTGTGAGCTTCTTGGGGCTGCAGAGTTGCCTTGCAACAGATGAAACACCAAGGGTATTTCTTCCAATGCAACTCAGACACAAGTCTCAGGAGATGCAGGTTTATCCATCCAACTGCTCTGTTCTAAAACTAGTGAAATCCAGAGTGTTCTAACTTCATTAGTAATCACCAGATTATAGCAGCCTTGGCAGGAAGAGGCTTCTGGAAGTCTAATTCAAGCTCCAGCTTGAAGCAGGACTGTTGCCAGCACTCGATCGAGCCAACCATGGCTTGAAATCCCTGACCTTGTGGATTTTATCCCTGTCTTTCACATTGTCCTATTTTCCCATTTCTTTCTCACTTGGTTAGTATTTGTATTGTGCTGCATCCAGGAACTCTTAACTAACATCTACCACTGTGCACAAAGATGTGATTTGCCTGAAAACTAAGAAATAGCACTGTATTTTGCAGTTGGAGACACATGGAGGTACAGATCCATACATAATAGGGCAGATGAAGGGCAGAAGGGACACAAGAAGGGAAGACCGTGACAAATGAGAACTGAGTTTGTGTCTGAGGATACAAACACAGACATGCTGGTGGGTGTGATGGATGGAGAGTACACACAGCAAAGCCTCAAGTATCCTGATGCCTGGGGCAAATTGACTCATCAGAGCTCCAAATGGTTGGTGCTGCCCAAGACTCATCTCTTGCAGTCTTTTGTCATCTAGACTCTCAGTCCAATGTTAATTCAAAGCAAGAGCATCCCACTGGTCTCCCACTAATTTCTCACCACAAGAGCATCCTCAGCAGGTGAAGTTCTTGATGGTCTTCAGAGTTCTGGCATCTTGCAGCACTTCCTGACTTTCTGCAGTGATTCATTCACCAAGAACACCTTCAAATCAATGGTTGCAGGACCCTTGTAATCTATTCTGGGGAAGGAATCCATCTTCATTAACTCTATAAGCAGCCGTGTGCATCCAAAGTCCTACGTTAGTTATAACTGGTCCCTCACCTGATTAAAATGGAGGCACAAGTCCAACACTCGTTAAATGCAAGGGCTCAAATCCCATAAACATTCCTGGTGCCTTAATTACAATAGAATAGAGAATAGATAGCAGTTAGTCATGTACTTTTTGACAGTTGCTCTGTATTACAAGGGCATAGGGAATACAGACCTGATCTGAATGCATTGAGAAACTGCAGCCCTCAGAAGAGCCTGAAGAAAATGTCTACCATATTTTAATGATTTTTTCCATCTAATTTTCCACTTAAACAAGGGAGGAATATCGGTTTACAATCAGCTGAGACTCTGACACTAGCTCCCAGCGCTTCCTTATCACATATACAATAGCTCTTTCCTACAGCTTGGTTGGAATTAGCATTCAGGACCAGCAGCAGCGCAGGCTCCCAAGCCAAGCACCTGTATATGACGGGAAATTGGAATCAGGAGCCAGAACTGAAAGCCAGATCTTGCATACAAGCAACCCGAATCTCCAGAGATGTAGTATGGGCTGGAGGATTTCATGCTGCATTAAGCGTGAACGTAGCCTGATTTCTAGGTCCAAATCTGCTCTTATTAAAGGCATACAGAGCAAGAATAACCCACAAGGTAGGATTTGGAGTTGGGGGCTCTTCCTCAGTTCCCTGTATGAGGAAAACAGTAGGTTTTCTCCATCCACACTTCAGCTGTGAGATGCTGAGATCTGGGTGGGAGAGGGCAGAGAAAGAAGGCAGTAGGTTTGCTTGAATAAGCTGTCCAAATGCACAGATACCCCTCCTTCACCCGCTAAAATGGAAGTGTATGGAAGAGAAAACCTATCTTCCTTGAGAGCTTGGAGAAAGCCACTGGCTGATATCACTGCCTTCCTTGGTTTTGAATGTGCGTGAAGTTACCTGAATACAAAGCCTCTATGCTTATCCTTTAAGCTTTGTCTGGTCATGCAGAGCAATCTAACAGAAGAGTTATCTGTTGCAGACAGGCAGCTCCCAGGCTTTTGTGCCTGTTCCTGCCTTTATTTGCAGGAATGGTGCTGTTATCCCTGCTGAAGCCTTCAGTCACCAATGGCTTGCATCAACAGCAGACCCCCAAATGGAGCTTTGCTATCACTGGGCTCCAGCTGCAGTCAGTGCCGCTCCATCCCTTACACCTGCAGATGCCTGGATGCTGCCACCACCTTGCACATTTTCCTTAAGCACATGCTGAAAACCCAAAAATAGTGGGGTTTTTTTTCTAATTCACAGCCATTTTTACAGTGTCAGAGACCATAAAAATATAAAGATCATTTCCACCTTGTGAACAAGTCCAAGGCAAAGTACTTGCCTTGTTGTGCTCTGTCCTGACTCAGAGCAGCTTTCTCTCCTCTTAGAGGTAGGGACCACCCGGTTGCAGTGTTTTAGCTGAGCACATTGCTCTGGTTTCCACCACAGTGACTGCAAGCAATGGGAAAGAGGATGGGGTGTTCTTATTGCCTTCAGGTCATGGCATTTGGGTCCTGACCATTCACGTCAGCCCAGAGGAAGGCTGTGATTTACTGGTAGAGGTCAGACTTTCAGATGTCCCTGGTTTTTTATCCCTGCCCATGGGAGGGGGTTGGAACTGGACGATCTTAAGGTCCTTTCCAATCCAAACCATTCAGTGATTCTATGTCCGTTGGGTTACAGTCATTCACTGAGTCAAGAAGTGTTCTGTAGCACGAAACCCCAAATCCTGTCTCAGAAAAGTGAGGCAGGACCCATCTTAGGGCTGAAAGACAGATGTATTAATCTTCCCCTCACACCTTCCCGAGCAGGGTTGAAATGTTTGCCACTCCTTGGTTTATGCGAGGTTGATAAGAGTCTGGAAAAACAAGATTATATTCACTGAACACTTCAAAGAGAAGTGGTAACAGTTTCATGCAGCAAAACCAGCTCTGCCTTTCCTGTGCCTGCAGCCAAAGCTGATGGGGAGGGAAAGCGGGATCTGCCTCAACTGACGGCAGCAAAGGGATTGTCCCAATCCTTGTGCCCATCCTTGTCTTTGTTCCCATCCTTGCTCTGGCCTGACAGTCCCTGCCATCACACACTTAGGCACTTCCACAGGCACACTGCAATCACTGCAGCCGCTTTCCCCTTCAGAAGTATTAAATCTGCATTTCACTTCTGCCTGGTATTCCCTTTTCATCCCGGGTGGCACGTGATTAGAGTCCTAATCAGCTATTAGCTTATCAACAACATCCCAAAGTACTGACCAACCCATAATAGGAAAAAGCAAAAGAGAACTAAAAGCATTCAGTGTATTGTATTATTTAGCTTATAAGAATTTCCATGGAACAATTAACTGGAATCCTTGTGATTGGTATTCTGGGAAGGATGCCCCTATTGACACCTAGAAGGAAGAATCATTATGGGGAGAAGAGTTATGAGGGGAAAAAATAATACTGAAAAGGATTTTGGGTTCATCCTTTCATCTCAAGCAGAGATAACAAAGTAGCATTCTATTTGCACCCAGTCGCTGCTCCCACCTCCACAGGCTGAGTCACTCGGACATGCACAATCTAAGGGGTATCAGAGCCCCATTTGGCTCCGGCAGGATCTTTCACCCACACCCCCAGATTGTCAAAGAGCAGCTGGATTTCCTCATTTTCACTGGAATGATGCTGGGTCGTACCCCTTTGATGGTCTGGCCCTACCCCTGCCTGGTGTGACGCAGACGGGGGGGTTGTGATAGTTGAGGTGAATCAAAATGATACTTCCAAGAGAATTGGAAGCCAGCTAAAACAGCAAAATACAATGAGAGGCTAATGAGGCATTTAGGGAGGCAGAGGAGAGGGAGAGCATCCTCTGCTGAAGGAGCTGAATAATATAGTCAGATATAAACCTGGTTTGGATGTGCCTCATTCAGCAGGGGGAAAAAGCATCCCATTAAAATAAAATAGAGAAACATGCTCAATGCTTGGAGCAAGGAGCACCACTGGATGAGCAGGGCTCCTTCTCCCAAAGTTAAATACAGGAGTGAGTTTTAAAGTCTAATTTGTTCAGTTTAGCCAAAATTGACCATCTTGGGCTGGGCTACATTTAGAATCACTCATTGCTGCCCTTTTCTAGGTATAAAATCACTCCTGCTGCAGTTAGAAATGTATTACAGGAACTAACGTGAAATTCAGCACAACTTGAAGATTCTTCCCATCTCTCCCCTTGTTGGGTATTGTTAAAAGTAAAAAGAAAGTAAGTCAAATCTCAGGCTACTTTTGAAAGAGATTCATGATTCATGCAACCTAGGTGCTTTGGAGCACCAATGGAAGCTCTTTGTTAAATGCATCTGACTGGTTTCTCAGGATGTCAGACAAATCAGACCAGGCTCTACAGCTAGAATGAATGTATTCATGTGATATTTTATTCACTATGGCTGGCAATGGATGCAGGAGCTGCAGGGGTGGGAGGTGATGCTGCTCAGTTGAGGGCTCACTGACAGCATCCTCGGGGGCTCAGACTAATACACAGCCCCTCCTGGGCAGGCTCTGCCCTCAGCCCTGACCAGTCAGGGTTTGTGTTTCATTTGCTACCAGAACACTCCTATAAATAGGATCCTCATCTAACCCTTCAGATGGCTGATCCCGGCTTCTTTCCCAGCCTCTGGAACTCCCCAAGCATCCCTAGGTCAAAAACTGGTACTAGCCTCTCCCTGAGTATGTTGTTGGGCCATTTTTGACAGGGTTATAAGTTATAAGATCTTCCACAGTTTGAACAGCCTGGGAAGCTGGTTTTCTCACTCATGTGATTATATTATAATGCTGAATTACTTATTAGCCTGGAGAAGAGAAAGCTGCGTGGAGACCTCAGAGCAGCCTCCAGTATCTGAAGGGGGCCTATAGGGATGCTGGGGAGGGACTCTTCATTAGGGACTGCAGTGACAGGACAAGGGGTAACGGGTTCAAACTGAAACAGGGGAGGTTTAGATTGGATCTAAGGAAGAAATTCTTTGCTGTGAGGGTGCTGAGGCACTGGAATGGGTTGGCCAGGGAGGTTGTGAGTGCTCCATCCCTGGCAGTGTTCAAGGCCAGGTTGGACAAAGCCTTGGGTGGCATGGTTTAGTGTGAGGTGTCCCTGCTTATGGCAGGGGGTTGGAACTGGATGATCTTAAGGTCCTTTCCACCCCAAACTATTCCGTGATTCTACGATTATTAAGAAGTGTCAAAGTGATTTCCCTTCCCTTACCCCATTTCCCCTGTCCCTTTCAAAACTCAACCTGGTAGCATCTGTGATACTTCTTAAGCAGATATTAATGAGCAGGATGAGACAAGCTCAAACCACCTTGTAAGTAAACCCACTCAACATGTCAGTGCTACACCAGAAGGAAGGAGGGCTGGATGTGGAATCCCTGCTCCTTTTAGAGGATAAAGTGCCTGAGGTTTCTTAAAAGTATTCAGTGTGTTTAAGTGTGTTTAGTAACTGCTTGTGAAACCTAAAGGAAGAGCCCACGAATCTTTCTTTCACTGGCTAAAAAGCTAATCAAGCTATACAATGAGATGCAGTATAGATTTTTAAATGAGAACCACTCAAGGAGAAGGATATAACCTTAAAAATATGTCTAATCAGAGGTGGCTGCTCAGAAGTGCATTATTACACTCTATGAGAAACTGCAATATCAGTGCATTATTCTCTTCTCCAGCAAGACTGACAGTGCCTCTGGTCAATGCCATTAGAATAAGGCTCCTGGAAGCCTTTGAAATGTTTTTCTTCCAGAATGAAAGGGAATGAGTAGGATCAAAGTTGAATAATGCAGGCTAAAAAGCCTCTCTCTTCCTTCTCCACTTCCTAATTAAGATTAGTGTGTAATCTCCATGAAGACAGAGGTTCAGCAAAACCAAGCAATGGAAGTGCTGCAAATACAGGGCCAGAGCCTTTCTTCACTGATTGAAGCTTTTCAAGTAGCCTCCACAAGCCATGAAGAGACAAATTACCTCTGGGATGGGGTAAGTAGGAAGAGGAGATTTGCTAAAGACAAAGGCAGGAGAAAGGGAAAAGAAAATAATCAGAATCATGTTTTTGATGGGATTTCCAACTCCCTTTATCAGCCTGGAGATGCTTTCTGGCTTTTAGATTGGTGACATTCACCCTAATCATCATCTTGAACACCAAACAGCCACTTCCAGCTTGTGGTTTTAGAGCAGCCTTTGAAGGAAATAACACTTGACTGTCATTTTGGGACCCTTTAGGGCTTTTGAATATGAATATGGTCATTTCTTCCAGAACAAACTCGCTGCTGTGAAGGGGCAGGCAGTCTTCATTGCCGCCTGCTTTTGCAGGCAAAATGTAGGCAGTGGAGATGATGCTGGGTGCTGGGGACCTGTCTGGCTTTGGCTGAAGGATTTGCTCACTCCTTGGCAGAACAACCTTATGGAGCAAACCAGAGCATCCTAAGGATTGCTCAAAACTGTGCCTGGCTCGGGGTACAGACCAGTGAGCAAACTGTGTTCGGCAATGGTTTACTTAAATAGGGATTTAGCCCTTTTGTCTCAAACCGCTGCTACTGTACCACATTGCATCCCTTGCACAAAACCTGATCCAAACTCCTCTGCCTCTAGAATCTGGCCGGTATTAAACAGTGGCCTCGTGGAAGCAAGGGCAGCTGAGAGGATAAATAATTGTCCTTTGGGGTGGTGAGATGGGCTGGGGGAAGGGAAGAAGAGATTAAGATAATCTGTTAGGAAAATGGATCAAAAAGCTCTAAGCGGAGATTATCCACAACCCAGCCCAGGCCCAACGCTGTACCTTAAATAAATAGAAACCACACTACTAAAATGAAAAGTCAGAAGAAGACTGACATAAACCCCATGGAAATTCGGGGCTACTTTGCTCCCTGGCTGTTTAGACCTAACAGCAGCAGCAGAACGACAGCAGACATATTAGAGTCAACAGGGCACCTTTGGAATCTGTTCTGCTAATCGCCTCCTCCCACAGGCTTATTATTATCTTGTGTGGCTTGTTCCTAGTATATCCCCACGCAGGGCTTCCAGGAAACTCTAGTAGGGCTTTTTCCCTTTTCCTGCTGGTGACAGGTTAGGGCAATCCATCTTTAAAGGATGCCAAGAGCAGATAAATCACACAAAAGATGAGCAGATGGTTTTGTGATTTTCAAAGTCATAACAACAAGGGGTTTTACTGCTTCTTTTGACAGAAGAGAAGAAATCACAACGGGTTCCTATACAAACACATCACTTCCCAATATATACAAGTATCTTTTGAGGGGGTTCATTGAGATATATTTCAAAATGACAGACATTCTGTTCAGTGTCAAGATAAATGGATTGGGCTTTGAATGTGTTACTCTCACAAATAAATCCTTACTGCTTCCATACCATGCATGTGTTAACATTAACGGTTTGACTTTGTTTCTGTGTCATTGGGCCCATATTCTATGCTCGAATTGATAGCAGTTCCACTGTGATTTACTCTTAGTGCAGTGATTTGGTACAGGGTGTAAATCAAAGCACTGTGCACAGTTAAGACAAAAGCTGTGGCCTTATTGTTGAGGAGATCCTAAGTAAAGTTGGCTGAATACATCTCCTTACCCTCCCCCTTCAAGGGACCCACTCAGAACTTGCAAAGTAGCTGTGAAGTTCACAGCATGTGGCAGAGCCGATGTTGGTGAGGCTGTATCGGTGTTCAGGTGCCGATAATCAATCAATGAACACCACCTCCCACCTGCTTTCCGGACAGATCAGGTATATAGGGCTGGTCCTGGGAGCGGTTTGTTCTTTCAAAGCAGCCGTGATGTTGGAGATGCTGGGGCTGGAGGACCGCATGAAACCTCGACTAGGTTCACGATGATTTTGAATTGCAATGCGAGCTTGCGCACCCCCAGTGCTTGGCATCTCTCTGTGTTCTTAAGCAAATGTGTGCTCCCATGCTGATAGAACTTGAGGACCAATTGGAAATCAAATGTATGGGCTATCATCACCCAGATCTGGTAAGCTGCCGCTTTCGGGACTTTACTCTTTGTTTGACTTGATTTCTTGCAGTTCCTGAGAAAAGAAGAGGGGCTGGTGGTCCCTCTTCTAGGAACAGGCGCTGGAGTAGCGAAAACACTCCCCTTCCTTCTAGCGTTATCTATTTCTCCAGTGCTTCAAGCAGACTCAATTCAGTGCCCTTAAATCCCGGCTCTGGGGATGCCGGGGGCTAACGCATCCCCCGAGCCTTCATTCCCGTGCAATTGCGGCTCTCTCGGAGGGGTTTAGATGTGTTTTGTCATCCCGTTTCTCTGCCGTGTCTCATGTTTCTTGCTCTGTCATCTCCCCGGAGGCTGAGGTTTTGCCATTCGGGGTTGGCTCCCTCCTAGCCCCGCAGCTGAAGCCGTGATGGGCGTTAATTGTCGCAGGCATTGGAGGAGTTATCTCCTCATTGTCCGCAAGATCATCTTTCTGTTCCATCTTTTGTGTGGTTTCCGGTTGTTTATGGCTGCTCTTCAACAGCTTCTCAATTAAACCAAGCGTCGCGACCCAGTTCTAAGGGGGAGCTGGGGCAGAAGGGGATGGGAGAGAAATGTAGAATTGCTACATTTTTGCCCAAAACTTCTAGTTTCCCCCCCCCCCAAAAAAAAAAAAGACAAACATTTCCCGACGCCTTTAGCTTAAAATAAAATGCTGTGAGTCAAAAAGAAACTGGCAGCCAGTTCAAGTGGGCAGTGGTGAAAGATGCAGCTGACTGTCCTTAAGGTAAAATGCCATGGCATAAAGTGTCTGATCAAGGATGCTGGAGCCAAGGTGATGAGTGACCATTGAAGAACACTTGCCTGAAAGCTCCAAACGCACCAATTTCTTTTTATAGTGGGATTATATGCTTCAAGTCACACAAAGGAAACAAGCCAGCCCTTAGGAACTTCGTTGTATGTATGTGGTGGTCAAGACTTATAGAAAGGTTGCTTGTTTGGCCTCCGGTCCATTCAGGCAGAGGGAAGCAAAGCCAAAAGCTCAGTTTATGTTGTTGGATTATTTCTCCTCCTTATGTCCCAGCCTCGCTGCTGTTTTCCTTTGCAAGCATCATTTTCAAGGCACGGCTTCAGCCCGAAGCCTGGGCTGCTCATCTGCATCCCTCTTCCACTTGAGGAGTAGATAAAGCCCGTCTCCCCCGGCAGTGCTGAGTCATTATTTTGGCATAAAGGACAGTCTGTGCCGCAAAGGAAAGCGGGTCTCGGAGGGGCTGTTTTCCACGCTTTGTCAGACACTGAATTTGTATAGACCTGCGTGTAAGCAGAAAGTCTGAGTAGGTCCCAGCAGGGGAGAGGAGGGAGCAGAACAAAGGCTCAGACGTCAGAAAGGATTTAGAGTGATCAGGAAATGAAAAGGACTCTTTGAGATGAGAGGAAAAGGGAGATGGGGAGGGGGAAAGGGAAGCCGGGCAGAGCAGCCAGGTAAAAGAGGAGATTGCAAGGTGATGAATACCAAGCAAGCAAAAGGCTGTGTTGGGGGATGCAAGGACCCAGGGTTTCAGCAGACAGCCCAACAAGTCCAGCCTCCCCATAGCCCGGTCTATAGGTAGAACCAGGTACCAGCTATTTTTGACCTGCTGTTTCAGGGCTCTGCACTGGGATGCGGGGGCCAGAGAATTCCCACCTGCTTTCAAACCGCATACAGCAAGATGCTCCCCCTCCATGGGGCTCACAACAGGGCTGGCAGCAAACCCTTTGGGGTGGCTGAACCCTCAGAAGTGACAAGAGGCTTATTTTACACAGGAGGCTCTTTCCTTATGTGTTTTCTCATTGCCCAGGTCAGCAAAGCCTTACCTCTCAGCTCTTGAGACCTAAATGGAGGTGTTTCTCATTCACCTGCAAGGTGACTCTTACCATCTACCTCAGCCCCTGTTACATGGGCAGTAGCATAAAGCTTATTTTGTGCTGAGTTAAAATGACATTCCTGGATTATGTATGGAAAGATACCTGAAAGATCAGAGCCTGGGTGAAGAATAGTGAGACAGGGAAGGCTGTGTGCTGCTCATAAGGTGAGGTGTTGGACTCAAGGTCAGTAAATCAATCACCATTGAGGAGACAGAGAAGAAATTGGACAATGCAGTGTCTCTGACATGCAGATCCTAAACGCAGTCTTTTGGCTTGGCTCCAGTGACACAAATAGAGGGTTTCATTCCCTATGGCACCCTGGATGTTTCTCCTTTCAGCATCTGAGCAATTCTTCTTCCTGCCGTCAAGGCAGCCTTCATAATCCATCATTGCACTTCCTTGAACTTCTTGCACATCCATCACGTGTCAGCACTTGCAGTACCACGGACCTCACATCTACATCCCTCTGATGTATCCATCCCTTTACAGGGCTCACTTGCCCTTGGATTTCTGTCCATGGCATGTCAGTATCACCAATTACTATTGCCAAGTGGAAAGTTAGGGCTGCTGAGATAGCCCAGCAGCTCTTTCTTCTACCCTTCACCTTCAGCACTGTATAACCCTACCTTTCATTTGACAACTAAACCCCAATCTTTTGCTGCCTTTTCATTTCCAAGACTGGAGTTGAAGCATTTGATTGACAGGAATTGTGTCTAACATTGTATGTATTTAAAACCCCAGCCTGCCTGCCCTCTGCTAAGAATAACTCACGTTGACATCAGCCCTCCTCATTGTATGTGCAGATGAATCCAAACATCCCCCCAAAATGCACAGACCCCAGCCGGTACAGTGCTTGTAGAGATTGTAGAGCCAGCCAGGTGAAGTGTGTGGGGGATTTATTGTTCAAAGGATGCTGTTACATAAAACTGGTGCAACTCCTTCATATCCAGTGGGAACATGATTCATAAAAGTGTATCAGTGCACCAAGGCTCGAATGTGTCATGCAATGAAACATGATCAACCACCTTCCCCAGATCAGTTCAGGCATTTCAACCACCTTCCCCAAACCGATGCAGTCATTTCAACTCATTTTAGCCATTTTTTAGTGTAACTATGGGAAAAGTTATTTTAAGGACCAGCTCACCATGGGGGAAACATCTTCATCTCTTGTCAGAACACATAAGCAGCCCGATAGATGGCAGAGACTCAAGTGGGCATTGATGGCATCTGACACCTGTGGTCAGGACACAGCCAACTCTCCCACTGCTGTAACCAAATGGATTTTGGCTGGTCACAAAGGACCAACAGGAGATGCTGCCCTACAGTGATCATTGCTTAAAACAAAGCCAAGGGGGTCCTGCTTAGGCTGTTTCACCCTCTCCACTTCTCCCCATTATATTGGTGTCCTTCTATCCAAAGGAAGAGCAAGCCTTGTTATCCTGATGACAAGTGCAGTGCCCGTGCCAGTGCAGATGACATGGGAAGACTGTTCTAGCAAACCCCATGCTGGTTGGCTGCTTCAGGGTGAGAGCCGGAGCTCAGACCCAAAACTAAGGAAAACCAGCTCCAACAGCAGCTTGCTCTGCCTCCTTCTTCTGTTTGCCCTTGATCAAAGTCACGCTCTTGTTAAGGAAGTATTGTGCCAGTCACTAAGACTTGAGCATCTGAGCATTACCACAACCTTTGTTTCCCAAGGTAAGGGATTAACGTTTGATGA
Organism: Agapornis roseicollis; assembly: GCA_002631895.1. Taxonomy (NCBI): domain Eukaryota; kingdom Metazoa; phylum Chordata; class Aves; order Psittaciformes; family Psittacidae; genus Agapornis; species Agapornis roseicollis. The sequence continues at coordinate 83,455 of NDXB01012220.1, read as the reverse complement.
GGGGACAACTTGATAATATAGGGGTTTTAAACTGTCAGTCTAAAAGTATATTGGCAATGGGCTGTACAGTGCTCCTCTGTAATTCCAGGAAGGAAACTCTAGATGAATTCAGACTGCTAGGTTTAAAAAGGTAACATGACAATGGTATGAAAGTAGGGATTCAGCAGTGTGTGAGAATTCATGCGTGTTACTGTGCTGAAAAGGAGCTCATTTCCCACTGAGAGCTGTTGTTTGTTCATTGCTACATGCAGATGCTCAGGGGCACATAGGGGATGTCAGAGGCCTGTGCATTGTGATGAAGAACAGATTTGGGGTTTCTTCCTCACTCTCCATGCTTCCCCAAGTGAATCCTTAAGCCTGCAGTAACGTGCTGCTGCCCAAACACTGTTAAAGAGGTTTGGAAACAGATAACCCACTGCACTCCCTGCTCCCCTCATCCATTCCCATGCATCTTGAAAGACAGCATGGTAGAAACTGCGACCAAAAGTAGCTTGGGGAGCCTGCAAGCCACATCTAATGACACCAATCAGCCCCTCAATGGTTGGCACTCCTGCTGGAGAATTAGTGCTGACAGGGAGTCATTCTCCCTCCAGTAAACACAGCACAGCAGCCTGTTAGCACCAAGAGATGCTCCCAGCTTTCTTCCTTTGATGGTGCTGCTGAAAAGCAGGCTGATGGTTGCCACCTTGATGGGATGTGGTGAAAGCAATGGTCATTTTCCATTAGCAACCCCCCTATTCTAACTTTGTGCTGAGCCACAAGAACAGGGGATCAGGGTCTGTTCTTTAGTATTGTAAATGTACCCATTTCTTTACGACCCATCACTTTTTGCACAGCCCACCCTACAAACTGTCTCCTTGATGGCTGTTCCTCCTCCTGGGCTTTGGGTTGTACTGACTCCACCAGAAGAGGAGCACCTGCAGCTCTTTGAAGGAGCTTTCTCTTTGCTCCATTTCTTACAGAGAAAATACTTGGGAAAATAGGTTCTAAGGAGAAAAACTTGCATAAAATAAAAGGCAGAATCCTCCATGTAGGTACTGCCTCTGAGGGTTTAGAAAACACAAGATTCAGTGTTCGACTCCATCTTTTTAGCCTTTTCCTGTCTTCACCTCATCCTTATGAGATTAGAAATGAGACAGCCCCTGGAATAAAAATACAGTATTTTAGAGGGAAGGGTGGAAGGAAATCATAAGGGAATAGGTGAGGAACTATGTAAAATGACCCATTCCTGCAGCTTTTGGTTTTGGAGGCTCCACTTCCGCTTATTGCACACAGGTTGCAAGAAGAGAGATGCTCCTGTTGTGGGAAGAGTCACCAGATGGTGCTCTTACACATGGTCATAGCAGGTCGTTGGCTGCGGATGCTGTAGAAGAGGCCTGGCTCAGTAGTTTGAGTAGTTCCTGGAGCAAACCTGTGTGCAGTAGGAAACTCATCAGCCATAAAATGACCGCAAATGGTGGCACTTAGGTTCTGGCATCCCTCTCAGTGAGTGAAAATAAAGGAAACATACAAAAAGGAAACATAGAAAAGCTTATTTGTCTGGTTTATATTTATCTACACATTTATATATAAACTGGTTTATGTACATATATATAGGTATGATGTCTAGATCTACAAATATATGGGGGTTTAAGTGAGGCTTTAAAGAGTTTCTGCTGCCTGCTTAAAAATAAAGACTCTTTAGGGGAAGTGCAAACCTGCAATGTCTCATGACACTAAAGTTGTGTTTATTCAACCTATTTCCTGTCCTGGCTTTCAAGTCTTATCCTAGAGAAAATGTTACACCAACCCGTTATCGGTTTTCCACAACTTGGACTTTAAAGGAAGTGCTTGTCCAAGAGCTGGGCTTTTCTCCTTCAGATCTTCAGAGCCTTTAAATAGCATCCTCCTGCCTCCATCACAAACCCAGCTGAGCTTTAGCTCACTGAACGCCTGAGCACGAATATCTTGGTTTTGTTTAAGCTTTTAAACTCTCCTTGTCAACAAATGATCTGAACATCTCCAAGGAGCTCACTGTCACTTCCCCGCCATCTGTCAAGCATCATTCTTTCTCTCTTATTCCCCACAGAGAAATGTCAAGCGCTGATTTCTAATTCATGTTTTCCTTTACAAAGGAAAATCCTGTTAGGATGCAGATGGATTCTGTGGCTCTTGCTCAGCTTCACAGCAGTTATTAATTGTTCTCTTCCAGGCGCTGTGTGATTCCCTGTTACTAACAGATTCTGTCTCCTTTTATTGGATAGATTTAACTTTAACAAACCATACCTCCTGCTATTTGAAAGTAAAGCAAGAGTGAAAAGGCTTCATCAAATACACAAATTGTTTGTTGATCCTGGTTGGAAGATGCTACAGTGGAATCAAAGGATTGTGGAGGAGATCGAATTAAAGGGGAGAATCATTACTATAATTGAGGTAGGACGGCCTCAGACTCGCAGGATTTGCTTTTGGGAAGAACGTTTTTGAATCATCCCTGGCAAAGCATTTCCAATTAGGTCTTACTCGCATATGGGCAGAGCAGAACAGTGATGTGTTCAGACAGAGACAGGCAGAATTAAGGCCCCCTTCTGATTTTTAAATCAAAGGAATAAGGGGAGGGAAAGGATATTTTCCCTGCTGCATATATAAATGGACTCATTTATATAGTCGTTGTCTGCCTAAGGAGTCTGCTTGCTCGTAAAAGAGTAAGGTGATGGTTTCAAGATTTCATTGAAATAACACTTTTGTTGATTTATGATGTTTCCTTATTGCCTGTAGAAATACCTGCACCAAACTGCTGATGTAGAGCAAACGGTGCTGCTCTTCTCTGGGAAGGGCCTTGGCTTGGATCAGTACCTCTGAGTGTGGCTACAAGGTGAAATGTGCTGTCACCAGTGCTTACAGCCCTTCTCCCCCCTCAGATTTCTTCCTTTCCTGGACAACTCCAATGCATCCTCTATTTAAAATGCCATTAAGAGGAGCTCAGTCTGTGGGGAAGCAAACCAGGAGCTCTGGTCACCTTCAGCTGGCTCACCAATGGTGGGATTCACTCCGAGAGCCACTCAATGTCCTTCTGCTGGGCTGATGCTTGAAATGAACTGAGCAGTAGGATTTTTGAGCTGAGCCTCTTCAACAAAACCAGGTGTGATGGTCAACTAAATAAGAGATGGTTAATTTTAAACAGAAAAATGTGAGATGTTGCCTAGAGGAGCCCTGCCGATGCCATTACCTTGTTTTGCCTGGGCTCGTGATGATGGGCTCTTTCCAACAGAAGGTAGAGGCTGCTCACCCGTCTGGACTCCCGTACATTACAAATCAGATGCAGATGAAGCTGACTTTGATTTAAGGACCCTTGCAATGGGAGCCTTAGTGAGCTAATTAAACTTGCAGCAGCTCACCTTTGTGAGGGCTTAATTAGCTGAGATGGTGCCTTCTCTATATTTATCCTGTGTGCCTCCCAGAGATGCATGTCGAAAGGAGGTTTGATTTGCAGCTTGTGTAAGCACGAGTGTGCATAAGCTGCTCTCATCTCCCTAGTAGGATATGAGTGCTGTGTATATGTCAATGGCTGAATATTCAAGGTACCTGTATGTTTTCAGAGGCACGAGTCCTCTAATTTTAACCATAGTTTCATGGTGAGATGCATCAAACACTTTCAACGCTGAAATTACAGAAGCAAAGCTGCTGTGTGTGCAGCATCATACACCAATCTGTAGGTATTTGGATAAGGAGCATGAAACCCCACTTTGGTAAATGATCTTTACTTCCAAAGCACATCCACTGTGCTTAAATACAGTACCAAAGCCCCTGAGAGCCCACCTCATCCCTCTGCACAGCACATGCCCTGCAGCAACTTCCATTCTTGCCTGCATTTCTGAAGATATTAAACCTCCCCTTCCCTCCCTCTCCTCCCTGCCTGTGTTGGTTGTTCTGTCTTTCTGATGTGGGAATGTGGTTTCCAGTGCTGATGGGACAGGTACTGCCTTTACTGGGTTGGGGGGGGGGAGAGGGAGAAATGACTTCTGCATAGCATGGTTTCCCCAAACCCATGTTTAAGTTCCTCAAAAAATCCGGAGCAAAGCTTAAAGTCCTGAGGCTTTAGAGATGATGCAGGGATTTATTTTTGTGTTTGGTTTGCTTATGATTTCTTCACCTCTTTTTTTCTTTACCTTAGCTGTAAATATCAGCTTTGCATTAAAATAATATAAAATATGGGATGTTTTATGGCTCCCTGATCTGTAATTTTAAAGGGAAGGCACTACTGAGTTGGGCTCTCAAAGTTTCATCCATGTGTAGCATTTTCTTAGGCAGGTATTACTAAAGTCCTTCAAAATCCCACTTTGGTACCCAGACTAAACTGTAGCATCTTACCTTCTCTTTCCTAATGGTTTCGGGGCCCATATCCCAACCATGTGAGTGTCCTTAAATCTGCTGTGAACTGTTGAGATGCAGATCATTGCTTGACTTGCATGCTCTGGATGCTGAAACTTTTCCTTCTTCCTGAGAGACTGATATGAGTAATGGCTATCCTGAGCCTGCACAGAATGCCACACACAGCTCGGGGTGCAAATAACACCTTGATTCCTCAATGTATCTCCAAACTGGTGTAGGGATAGCAGGTAAACTGCAGTTTCTATTAAGGTCAGATCACCTCTCATATATATCCCGATAAAAGTCATTGTCCTTCACTGTAAAGTTAATATATATTTAAAGATCATATAAGTGCCACAGCACACTGCAATTCAGGAGAAGAATCGCTTTAAGACTACATATATCACTGCCTTCCCCCCAAAACTACCACTTCTCTTAGTGAATACCTGTGAACAGTCCCTAATAGGGCAATAAATATTCAGCAGGGCTTTGGTGAATGGCTTTGGAGGACTTCTAATTACCTCTAATTATGCTTACAAAGCTTCCCTTGTGCACACTTAACTAATTCAGACTTCTCTGGTTGTCATTTTCTCCCTCCCCTGAAGGGCAGCTCTGGGCTCCTTCACACATGGCATCATTCTGCAGCATCCTCTGCCAGGAGAATGGATCTGGGGAAGGGAGGGGATAAATTAAAATGGAGCCCGAGGGAAGGGGACTGTCCTGCTGGAGGTGGGGGACCAGTGCCAAATCTGGGAAAGACAGGCAAATTGAGCTGATCCCAGCAGTGAGAGCAGGGGGGAAAGTGTGGCTGCACCATCTGGGTGCAGCCTGAAAACATGGATCCTCATGGGAATCATTGACCTGCTTGGAATGGGGTCTTATTTTTCCCAAGAATTAAGTGTCCCAGGATGATGCTGGGCACTTTGTGATGTTTCAGTGGTGGCTTGGTAGCAGCAGCTGCCTGATTTCCATATGGACACTTGTCCTTCTTAGATAAGAGCAGTTCCCCTGTACCTGGCTGCTCTGTATCCAAGGAAGGGCTGAAGTCACCAGTCCTTGGCAATGCTTCTCACCACATCCACCAGCACCACCAAACACTGGGCATTTCCCTGTTCTTTTTTTTTGGGCTTTCACGCAAGGCAATTGGCTTCTCCATCTCTTCAGTGTGCTGCAACCAGTCAAGCCCCCTTGCAGCAGTGGCAATGTTACCCATTGCTATAAGATTAATGAGTATCTGAAGGCTTTGCAGGAAGAAAAACAGCTAAAAACTCCATCAAATAGCCTGATAATGGAAGCAGTGCCTGGAGCTAGGTGGGAAGTAGCAGCAAACTCCCCTTAGCCCAAGGCCAGATCATGCATCTTGCTCCAAAGGGTTAGTGTTGCTGCTGTGCACAGCAGGGATGGGATCTCTGTAGGTGTGAGCTTTCACAGCCCTTTGGTGTTAAAGCTGATTGCTACAGTAGTCATCTTTCCCCCTGAATCCTCATATCCTTTACAATGCTGTATTTTACTTTAAAAGCTGCTTTTAAAAGGCCTGTGAGCTAATAAAGGCAGTAGGGAGAATCCTGTGGATCACACCTCAGCTGCATGGACCCTTCCTTAGCAAGTAAACCTTTTAAAACCTGAAAGAAACCCAAGCAAGCAGCTCTGGCCAAGTGTTTGTAACCCTGCTCCTTTTCCTGTAGCCCCAGCTCTGTTTTCTGCTGTGGCTTCAGCCCTGAAGCCTTTAGAAGAGGGTCTTCAGAAGCATGCGGTTCACTTGCTTTGCTTGAAACACCATGTACTTGATTTCAAGCCAGGTTCACCTTTGGTCAGGACTGTGTGGATACAGAGGCAGGTAAATGTCCTGGCACTTGATGTCTTATTCTGACCTGGTACAAAGTTCTCTAAGCCACCTTGGTAGAGTCAGCATCTTACTGAGTCACTCTGAGTCAACACACACTGCACCCTGGGCCACAAGGTAAAGCAGAGCTTGGGATTGCCACAAACCCTGACACTCATCCCTGCTGACAGCTGATGCCCAAAGCACAAGGCTGCTCTGGTACAGTTAGTCCTGGGTTTAAGGATCACTCTTGTGGAGTACAAACACCTTTTCAGTGGCAGCTGAGCCACAGATGCTGTCCCATAGTGGACATTCTGCTCTGTGCTTCCTTATCAGGTCTGAAGCAGATTTTACCTGCAGCAAACAAAGGAAAGGAGCAGCAAACAGCAGCACACAAAAAGGAAGGACAAAATGGCATTGGAAAGCTTGTCTGGCTCTCTCAAAGTGGAAAAAGGGGAGCTTTTCTATGAAAATGTCTTTTTCTCCAGCTGATTTCTTCTGGCTCTGCCTCTGATGTACTTTCACTGCTCTAGAGCCTTGGCATTAAGAGCTGCTGATCCTGCCAGCTGCATGGGATTCTTTACTGTGTCCAGCAGTGCCATGCAGGAGGATGTGATGGGCCAAGTCATACCCCTGTGTACCCTGCAAGGGATGCCCCTGGCCAGCCAAGGGCCATCTCTAGCTTTGGCTGCATCAAACACCCAACAGCTTCACTGGAGGTGTGGTATAAATTTACCTGTTTGGAGAGTGTTTCCCTAAATGTCTCCACCAAAGGCAGCGATAGCAATTGAGGGATAAGGAGAGCCTTGCCAGGGCTGCATAGCTTGGTATGGGACCAACATTGTTGACCCCTTGGATCTCACCTCAACAGAGATCTTTGCAGGGACCATTTTTGCAGGCATCTGTTTTCCCACTGAATTGATTTTTGGCTGTTGCCAGCTGGATTATTTGGGTAAAGATGTTTATATTTTGGATAAACACCAAGAAGTTGAGGTGCTGATGTAGGCTGAACCATCCCCTGAGCGTCTGGGGCACTGCTTGTAAGAAGTTGTTGCTATGGCTCTGGACAGATTTTCTTGTATCTTAGCAATGATTGCCTTCAACTGAAGCTTTGGTTGCTACTGTTGGGATCCTGATGGAAATAGTCAGACTGTCAGCCCCTTGCTTGCTCTTGTGCTGTTTCTTGCACAAATGATCTCCTGCCCTGCTCCTCAAAACTGATAGCTTGCCTTGGGCAATGTCATTCCTTGCAACCCAGCAATTTACACCTTGCCAAAATGGCTTAACCCCAGCTGGGTGCCAAAGCCAGCAGAAGAAAGGATTGTGACATTAGAATAGCATCACTTCTGCATGGGACCTGACTTGGTTTTTAATCAGTGGCAGGGCTGGTGTGAGTGGTACTTGTGAGTCACCGGCCGTAGCGGAGCTGAGCTGAGCTGCTCTCTGCCTCCAAATCCAGTTTCACTGAATCCCCCCTTCAGAAGCTGCATTGATTTTATGTCTACATAATTTATACGTTTGTGTTTGCTTTCTGTGAATAAAGGAGCAAACAGTGGCTCACAGAGGCAGCTCTTTGAAGCAAATATCCCTCAACGAAAACCCTTCCATGAATTCCAAAGCTCCTTCACTTATAAGAGAAGAAACTTAAAAATAGCAAATCCCAGTGACAACAACAACAACATGAAAATGTTGCTGTTCTGTGGGCTTTCAAACCTACAAAGCTTTCCACAGGTCCAACAAGCAACATTTTCCATGTGGGCAGAGATTTGGCTATCTAAGCTGGCTTCACCCCTGAGGCCCTGGGGCAGAGGCACTGGCAGAGGGCTGTTCCCTGATGATGGGTAAAAGGCTGGGAGCTGGGATTGCCTTGTCTTGGGGTCACATCACAGGGCTTGTGATGTCTCATCAACAGCCTCAGCCACTGATGTTAAATAAGCACCTAGGATGCTCTGGCTTTTCTCTTTCTTATCGCTGTAAAAAGCCTTAGTGAAGTGTATGTTTTCTGTAGGATGGGGCAAATAAGGATTGGAAAGAACCTTTATAGCTGTTTTAATCCTATGATTTGCAAGCAAAACTCCTGCTTTTTGGACTGTGTCTGTGGGCTCTTTTGGTTTTTATGTTAAGTGGGCAGCACTTTTTTCCTTGCACAAAGCAAAGCTCAGCTCAATGGTGACAAATCACCTTCAGGCAGAAAGGATGCGCCACAGGAACCTCTTCTGCTGGAGATGTTTGAATACGGAGAGCAAAATGGTTCTTGGGTCCTGGCAGCACAGCCTGTTGGATTTGCTATTATAGTTGATTGATTTTCTTATCGCTCTGCCATGAGGAGCTGTCTCTATCCATTTAAAGCCTCCATTACTCAGGGAGTTTATATGTGTGTTATATGTACCTAAACCAAGTGATCAAACTCAACTGCTCCCACATGGAGCAGCTTTGCATCTACCCGGATTTTCATCCCACAAAATGGACATCATCTGTGAATCAGTTCTCCTTTTCCAAGAGACTGATTTGGTTCTGTTGCATGTAACAAGATCATGACTAAGAGTATTTGAGGATTGCAAATACTCTATGATGAGCACTTTCTGGACATGCAGTGAGGATCGTTTGCTCATACATTCTTTATTCCTTTACACAAATCTTACTGCAGCCCACAAATTAGTCAGCTCCTCTCTGACTGCACTGAAATGCTTTCATGAGGATTACAAGCAGAATAATGTTAGCACAAGCCTTGCTATGAAGAAGGAAGGGGTTTGTTATTCGCTGCTCTTTTATCCATACCTATTTTTGTGTGAAATAATCTGGGAGTCCTTTCCCATTTCTATTCTAGTCCATAATGCGGGCATTGGAAGAGTGAGTGATCCGGATAGCCCTGAAGACTTCAAGGGAAGAAGTAGAGACATGTTGTAGTTTTGGAGATGGTCCCTTCCTCCAAATCTCTCCCCTCCAGCTTATTCTACAGAGTTTGGTTGAATTTCCATCATCACAAATGGCAGGAGGAGATACTTTGGGTGTGGGTATCCCACACAAGGGTTTCAAACCTGGAGGCTAGAATGGATTTCTACTCCCCCAGTTTCACTCTGATCTGAAACCAGTTTCCAGTTGGAAGTATGCTATAGGAGATCAAAAGAGGAGTATTTTATCCCCTTAGAGAATCAACTTTAATGTATATTGCTCAGTAGAGAAACTATCTTCTTCCTGTTGAGCAATGAAACAAAAATGACATGACTGTCTCCATTTGCCAAGAGCATTTTCAGCCTGAGCCAGCCCAAAGGCACAACTTGGTATTTGTGGGTGTCAATCAAAGACGCTTTCCCTTCAGCTGGTGTAGGGTCCAACAATAGGCCCATATGGGACATTAGTCTATGCCAACTGGAGAAGAATTGAATCAGGAATAAAACATGTCAATGTATCGTCATGTTCATTCCAAGCTCTACAGACACCATGGTGGGAGGGCACTTGCTGTAGTTGTGCCAGCCCAATCATTTTCATTGACATATTAGGAAGCAGCACAGGTAAAAATATCCCTGCGCTTTTGGAGATTTAGAGTGACAGGATGAGGCCTAAAGGCATCGTGATGAAATATTCTTGCAGGGAAGTGCAAAAAATAGCTGAGTTCTTAAATAGCACAAAACTGCTGTGGTTTCCTGACAATACATTGACGGGCATGGTCCAGATCTCCCAAGGTATTTGGGCACTCGAAATCAAGTGTTTGTGCTCCTCTACTCAGACTGAGCAATGTGTGGTGCTGTAAATAACTGCTGTGCAAATGCACATGCTCTACATGAATCTGGACCCAAGTAAAGGCCGGTGTGTTATTAATATGTGGGACTTCTGCTTTGAAAGCAAGCAAAGAAACTATGATTTTAGGGGAAAATAGTCCAGGTTTTGGAAATCGGGTGCCTTTTTGAAACACTTCCTCCTTAATCAACAAACTCCTTGTGATCCAGAAAACTGGGGGAGTAACAGATGGCTGATGTTTCTTTTCATGTGGTCCAGTCAGCAGCAAAATAAGAGAAGCAAGTGTCTTAATGAGCAGAAAGAAGTCGTGAGCCTGAAGGTACCAGTAATGTGGGAGATGGATGCAGACAACGCAGGTGCTACTTTCTTGGCTATTGAAAGACTTTGTTATCTGATGCTCAGAGAGATGAGAAGTAGAAAGGATCTTAGGCCCTCATTCAGACTATTATGGCATCTTTTTCTGGAGCTCTTGGGTTGCTTCCTCTCCGTCTCCCTAGATGCACACTGGAGAGATGCAGTACCCAGACCAAGTACCAGTATAGTGAGTGTGGTCACAGTTTGCCTGGCAGCCCATAAAGGGTGATGCTCTGCACCACCTTTTATTAATGTTTTAACTTTGAACACAGGCTTCTAACAGGTACCAAAGGTTGTCTCAACTGGCTTGATCGTAGCCAATCTACAGGACAGGATGGTCACATCTCAACAACTTCCAATTCCATAGATTTCCTTAAAATACGCTTTCCTCCCCTGTTGGGTACTTCTGAAGATTCACATCCTAAACCTGTTTCTCAGCTACATATGAATGAAACCAGGCAGTAATGAGACTGATTAAAAAATAAGAAGCTGGAACTGAACTGTCAGTACAACACCTGCTGCAGGAAGCATTTGGACAGGGCTTAAAGAAGTACATGTGTGTTTATATATATATACACATATTTATATATATATAAATATTTACTATATTTGTTGATATATTTTTTATCCTAACTTCTCCAAGCCCAGGAAGGACAAAATGCACTTGAATTCTGGAAATCACCAGAAATCAGTATTTCAGGGTTGCTTCAGACACTGTGGGAAAGCTGCCCTTATGAGTGTGAGCCAGTTGCTACTCAATGATAATTGAGATTTTAAGACTATCATTTCCTATTGGTTAACCAAGGAAATATTTATGGCCAAAGCTGGGTGCCAAGCACAATATTTATGACCAAGTTTTTAGCACTGACTGCATGGGTTTTAGTGCTGAGTTTTGCACAGAGGACACAGATCACATTCACACTGATGTGGGCAGGAAACTGAAACCTGAACTCATCAAGACAGAGAGTAGTGGGGTCTATCTCTGGAAAATCTCTTCTTCGCCTTCACTGCAGCCCTGGACCACTCTGCTCTGATCCAGAGGCTAAAATGACCTCTGCTCAGGGTGCCAATGCCTGGCATGGGTGTTGCTCTACATCATATCTATGCACTAGGATCTAGGGCTTCAAATGAGGGTCGCGCATCCTGAGTTTCACCAATTCAACCATGGGGTGGCCAAAGAGGATCCCAGCTCCTGCTCTCTAGCTGGATGGATGCTGTGTGCACAAATGAGCCAGGGGTGTTGAGCAGATTTATTACGTTCCTCATTAATACTTAAGGCCAGGAGCTCAGGCGAGGTTGTAACTAATTCAGCCACCTCATTTGGCTAATTTCAGTGTGGGTCTCATGAAGCTCTGCTTTGCTTGTAACATGAGGCGTGCTTGGCCAGGTTTGTGCTGGTTGGGAAGATGTGAGCTGGAGCTGATGCTGATCATGGGGAGAAAAGGGAACGGATTTGTCAATCAGTCAGCTCCATTTCTTTAGGGAATAAACTGGGCAGCGTTTGCCCTCTGGTGAGGAAGGACAAGAGCCTAATTTAGATCTACAAAACCGAGCAGTGAAACCAAAGCTATCCTTGGCAAGCAAACCTGTCTGGAGAGATGTGCTTCTGTGCTCTAATTTAGAAACCCATCTTCTTGGATCTCAAGAGAAGCAAAAGCTGCCTCTTTGCTCTTCACGGGCTCTTTACAAGGAAGTCTGGCATTTACAAATAAGATGTAGAAGCTCATCTGATTTATAGCGTGAAGTCTTTAATAGTTACAGAGCTGGAAGTCTTAATGGGACCATGACTCTCTGCTTTGCTTCCTTTCAATTTTCAGTGGCTGGCTCACTCTGCTGCTTTGTTTTAACACACAGTTTTGTCTGCTCACTGTGAGCACTTTGGGATGGAAACTAATCCTGAAAGGAATCAAGTGGATGATGCAGCTTTGGAGCACCTCACATCAGATGCGTTGCTCATCACCAATGAAAAGATGGTTTCTTGCTGTGGATGCTGTAGGTGTTGTAAAGCAATGGCAATGCCTTTGTCCCCACAGTCTGATAGCTGCCATGAGTGGACAATAATAGCATTGTATGGTTGGAAGCCTTATCTATTCCATAGTGAAATTCCAAGAAGAGAAGCATGGGAGAGGCCTGGGCTTCCTAACTGTGTTTACTGCTCTGGAAATAATCACTGCTACACCTTTTCTCTGTTAGTTTTAGTCTCATGCAGGAGTTGCAGCTTCACCTGCATGGCTCAAAGTCTCTTACATGGTAAAAATGTTCGATTTAGTTAAAGCTGCCTTCCCAAGTCTTCTGGCACTTCACAGACAAGCTGAAAGAAATACAACTAAAGCCGAGGTCCCTCTTGTGAGGCCAGCAGAGCCCTGCAGATCTCCCCAGAGGCACATTGAGCCGCTCTTCTGAGGAGCAGCCTTGCGCATCCCTCTGTTCATCTCCATGCACACTCCACTGAAAGGAGATCTCTGTCCCTTCCTGGGGGTTTTCTTCCTACTGCTTTTGCTCCACCTGAAATCTCTGTTGATGACAAAGCAATTAGGGACAGGACAGAGGAATCTGTATCCCGGGAGCGGAGACAAGGAGAAAAATCAGATCACCTTTGGATGTAAAGGTGGTTTTTCTTCAGCATTCCATTACCTATCTTTGCCCCCTGTGTCAAGCCCGAGCAGGGAATGGGGAAGGAGATGCTATCATTATTATGTCCCATTTCTGTAGATTCAAACATGCAGATGGCATTTTACAAAGTAAACAGAGCCAAGGGCATGCACTGGAGAGCTGGCACTGACATCCAAGGCGAGATGGTGGCCAGAGAGGGCAAAGTCAAAGAGAACCTGCAGTCTAGGATTCCCTGTTAGTGCAGCATGCGGCTGCCTCCCTGAGCGGCTGAATTCATTCCATATTGAGCAAGTGATGGCAGGAGAAGGGGCTCAGGCATAGCTTATATGCAGGCACCCAGCTCACAGGGATCCTCAAACCCCTTCTGTCAGTGCTTTTTACAGGATAAAAATGATTTTCAAAAGGGATGAAATGGGGGATTTGCATCCTGCGAAACAGTGGATGTGAGAGTTACCAGATCCTTGCAAAAGTATGGAATTCTGCTAAATGACCCATAACACTTGAACGTTTGTTACTGGCTTGCCCTTATTCCAAGGGCAAATCTGTGATTTCATTGAAACCCTTGAGGGAAACAGTGCCTTAGCTCTGTTTCGTTCACTTTGCAATCTTCAATAGCTGGGATGTTTGCATTCAGTTTGTGTGAACATCTGGATTACCCAAATTATCCATGTCTTTTTCAAAGAAAGGAAGATAATAATAGTAATGAGGAAGCTCAGGCTGGAGTTGCATCTCTTTCCCATAACAAAAATCATTTGAACATTTAAATGGCATCTTTTGTCCCAGTCAGGCTGAGTCTCTTGCACAGGTACCAGTGGGAGACGCTGCCTTCCAAATACACACAGGAGCTGATGGAAATCTTGTTATGGCCCAATGATGCAGAAAGAAACTGGCAGTGAGATTTAACAAGGTCACTTCAAGGCACAGAAACCTCTATAAAATATGCTCCTTTCCCACATCATATAAAAGCAGGGCCAGGGAGGGGAGGGATAAACCTTTCCCTGATAGGAAATGCTGATTTATGATTAATTTCCAAAAGAAGGAAATCCTTTTTTAATCAAGATTATTTATAGGGTTAATCCAAAGGCAGCATTGGCTCACCAGCTCCCCTGCTCACCAGCACAGAAACCGAGGTAAGGTGAAGATGGATAGGCTTTGTCCATGGGATTTGAATCAGCCCGTTGCAGGAGGGTTTGTAGTCAAGGATGCCTGTATTATTTATGGCCCCGGTTTTCAACAGGGAATAGCTCATCTTGCATCCCTTGGGTCTGGTCGCCCAACGAGTGACCTGTGTAGAGTATCAGCCTCCTTGAATAATGGCCTTTCAGAAAGCCCATTTCCCACTGTGAGCCTTTGGGAATTTGTGAGATTTGTTGTAACTGGTGCTTGTTACTGGAACCAAAGAGACTGAACCCCAGATTCCCCCCATTTAATGCTGCTGGGTCTGAAATGAGCAGTGCTGGACGCAGCGAGGTACAGAGGAACATGCAAACTGCTGTGATGCTCCATAGTTCATAGGGCAAAGGGGTTTAAAGAAAGAGGTTTTCCTGGGTGCTGCATGGATGTTTGGGAATGTGTGGTTACAGTGTGTGACAAGACTGAACGATGCTGGGTTTACCCTGATGAGGAGTGATTGCCCTTCTGCCACCCTATTGCTGGCTGTGGGAAGGATCAGTGCTCAGTGCTGCACATCCTGGCTCTCAGGATGTAACCTGTGCTTCAGCTTGAAGTTAATTTGATCTTGCATCTGCTGTTTATTAATACTGGATGCACTACAGACTTCTATAACGTGGTGCTTAGGTGCTGCAATGAGGGTCAGGACACTGAAACTAAGGCAGGTAAACCCTACAGGAGTCCATTCACCAACTGAAATATATGGTAGGGTTTGTCATTTGAAAGGCTGACAACTGTTGAGGGAAAGATAAGGAAAGACAAGATAAAACGGATTTGATATTACACTGATGTCATTTATCATCTCACTACAGACCTAGTTTCTCTCGTGGCTTTAATCCTCCCCATTTTCAGCCAGTAATCTATTGTAGGGGAAGGTATTTGAGATGCTTCTGGAGTAGGGAAATTATGAAGTGCTGTTAGAACAGACACTGATTAATTTTGCAGCTGGCAACATTACCCCTGCCTGCCAATGAGACCCATTTGCTATCCATATAGAAGTAATTGTGATAATATTAAAATTAGTTTCAAAATGAACCAGAGAGGGCTCTATTCCATGTCTCCCGTGAGAGGAATCAGGGATGCGACATGAAGGGCTGGAGCGCCAATTCCTAACACACGGAATTACCTTTCCCTCCATAAAAGGTCTTTATGATTTCAACAGAGTTACTTGTGGTGTATTTTTGGTACATTGAAGTACAGAGATACATTCAAGCAACCTCTTGTCTCAAGTCTCACCTTTAATTTGCATATTGCCTATGGACAGAGACTAATACAGCACCTAGCCCAGCAAAGCCCTGTTCTCACAGGCAGGTTCATCAGCCCAATAACTGTCAGCAGCAAAGATACGTGCTCAGGCCAGAATATAATCTCTAATGACCCTGTTAGTGTAGAGGAGTGATTCTGGACAGCAATTGGACAAGATCAAGCAGACAGCTTTCGTTAATTAAACCCTGTTTGGGCTTCAGGTGCTGTAAAGATCCCAGATGGCCCCATATCCACCACCTCTGGCTGCTGCTGGCGTCTGCATCTCCCCCTTCTTCTCATGCCCAAAGTTTTCCCCCCTGCAGCCTGTTTGCTGGAATGCACAGATTCCCTCCTCCTCCTAAGCAGGAGGTGGGCAGGTCTAACTACATTAAATATACAAACATACTCCCTCTCTGCTCCACCAAGGGCTCGCATCAGTGGTCCAGCAGCAAGCAAAAGCTGAGCGAAGGCTGTCCAAAGGGCTGGGGGAAGGGTGAGCACAGCATCAGCAGCAACAAATAAACCCAGCAGGCAAACCAGCCTGTAGGAAAGGGGAGAGAAGCAAGCAGCATAGCCCAGGGAGGCTCTGCATTTCAGGTCTCTTTTCACAAGAGCTTCCTGCAGCCCTTTTGCATCTCTTGCAAGTGTATGTGCAGCGTTGTCCCAGGGAAAAGCATCCTTCAGGAGGAAGAGCTGGAAATCGGTCAGGAAAGAGAAATCAAACCGACCATCAGCTGTTATCCCTTCCCAGAAGCAGGTGAGAGGTAAGGAGAGGAGGGAGTTTAGGTGATGAAGCTGGAGGATCCAGAGACTCCTAGAGGAAAAGTTGCCCTGACAGGAGACGCTGAGTACTAGAGCCTGAGCTCTGCTCCACAATGGGATTTCTTGTGTCTAAAGGAAACCTCCTCCTCTTCCTCTGTGCCAGTGTCTTCCCTGGTAAGTTTAAGAAACCTTTTCTACCCCTGCTCTGCTCTTTAGCTCTTTCATCCCTTTGCATGCTGCAAAGACCGGTCCCTGTTAACACGGGATTTCCCTCCCATCCTGCCCCATCACTGCAGGTCCCCAAAATTCCAGCCTCTGCTGAGTGATGCTCTGCTTTTATTTTCCGCTCCTTGCCTGGTTTGATGGGGAAAGGGTTAAAGCCACTCTCGGGAAGGGGACAGGAGGGAGGATACAGGCAGGGGCTCAGCATCCTGCTCCTTGCCTGGGTTTTTCTTCCCTGGGTAAAGTGTGTTAATGTGTCTCCAGGCTACAGCTCCGGCTGGGGAGAGCACAGCCAGCGCTCAGCTAATGCTTCCCTTTGTATAATCCAGGGCAGCTTAAGACTAAAACAGAACCATATTCCATGAGGGATGCAGGGAGAGCCCCTGGCTCCTTGTCCCTGCTGTCCATGGCAGAGGATGCATTTCCAGCTCCCTGCAAGAAGGGCAGCTTTAATCTTTGATAACCAACAGGCACCTCTGGTGGTTCCTGTAGTTGTACGTGCAGGGTCAGGGTTGCTCCTTGCAGCTTCCAACTTTTAAAGTTATTACTGAGGAAAACTGTGGTCTTGTTACCCGATCTGTGCTCTCTCCCATCCTCTTCCTTCACCCATCACTTTTGTGAAAGACCAGTTATGAGGGTTAGTTTGAAGAGCTGAATTGCATAAATCTGATCCCAAATCCCTATCTCCAAGGAGGAGGCTGCTTTTTGCTTTCTGGTTCACCCTTCCAGCATCCCTCTTTCCCACTTGCAGACTTCAGTGCTAGAAACTTGCCTCAAAGTGGCTATAAAAATTAGACCAGATTCAGGGGAGTGTTCTTCAAATGGTATCACTGATGCCCCCTCTTTCTTTAAACCAATCCTGCTTTACCATAGAAACCCTACACTGAAAATTGGCCATGGTGGGTGAATAAGGTGAAAAATCCTAGAATCCCAGACTGGTTTGGGTTGGAAGGGACCTTAAAGCTCCTCCAGCTCCAACCCCTGCCATGGGCAGGGACCCCTTCCACTGGAGCAGCTTGCTCCAAGCCCCTGTGTCCAACCTGGCCTTGAGCACTGCCAGGGATGGGGCAGCCACAGCTTCTGTGGGCACCCTGGGCCAGCGCCTCAGCACCCTCACAGGGAAGAATTTTCCCTTCAAATACATGGCAATGCCGGGGGTACAGGGGAAGCAAGTCCTCAGGATGATGGGTTACCCCCTCCCATGCGTCCCCAATTACCCATTACTGACGTTAGTGCAGGTTTCCCCCCCATAGAAAGCTCCAGCTATGCCAGTTAGAGTAGCATGCGTTTCACACCACCATACCCCATCCCTTCGCCACAGCCTTTGGACACGTGGAGACCCGGGCACACGCAGAGGAGCGTCTCCTGAAGAAGCTCTTCTCTGGTTATAACAAGTGGTCTCGCCCCGTCGCCAACATCTCAGATGTGGTCCTTGTCCGCTTTGGCTTGTCCATCGCCCAGCTCATCGATGTTGTAAGTGCAACCCAGTTGTACAAGAAACAGCCAAACTTAAGGGGTTTGGGGCTTTGAGGGAGGCTCCTGTTGCATGTGGGTTTTACTGGCTGCTCCAGGGTTGGGTTGGGAAGAGTTTGGTCAGGTTGGGAAGTGTCATCATGCAGACAGCTCTGCTGGAATGAGGGATGGCTGCTGTGAGTAGTCATCAAAGTGGATCCTTTATTCCTCATTTACTGTAAGCAAAATCCCCAATTCCTCATCAAATCCTGTGGGACTGATCACAGCAGAGCAGAGAAGCAACTGGTATAAATGCCAGAGAGTCCTGGCTGAGGGAACATCCCAAAGGGCTGATTTGGAATTCGAGCTGTAATTGTTAACACCATTTTACACAAGCTAATGGAAACAGTGGTTTCCACATCTCTGGGTGGTAGCTTACCTGAAGAGCTTTCTGCAAATGAATGCTTTGGGGTTGTTTTAACTGATCTGGCAGATGATAACAAGAAAATAGCTTCTGGATGTTACACGTGTGCTATGTGTGAACCAAAGCAGGTTACATTGCAGACTGAAATGGTAGTTACAGGATTACTCTATCACAGTGTGTCAAGGTTCAAGGGTTGAATCCAAAGGAGATCCCTGCAGGGCAGCAGATGTTAAGCACATGAACAGGCTTTCTAGCTGGTGCAGATCTTGCTCCCAGGTGCTTCTCTCTCCTGTCCCTGTTTGCACACAATACTCCCCAAGACAGTGTGTTTGTGTGGCAGAGTAAAAAGGGTGATAATGGCAAGTGTAATGCAGCTTGAAGACATTCCTGGTGTGAGACAATCATAAGAAACAACTCCACAATGTTCTGTATTTTCAGATAAGGGGTTTGAGATGCAGAGGACACAGAGCTGAGATAGGGCAGGAGGTGGGTTGCTGGAGAGTTGCATCTCCTTGTGCACAAGCCTTCAGCTTCCAGCTTTGCAGCACAGGAATGGTCTCCATTCCCTTCCTCTCTCTTTCATCAGACTGAGAGGTCCAGGGCTGTTTGCAGTTGCTAATGGTGAAGTTGTACGGTTCTTATCTGAATAATTGATGAGGCTAAAGATGAGACATTAGTGACTGTGGAGGCAGGAGAGAGACTTTCCATTACGCTGCTGCTGGCCTGTGAGGATGCAGGATCGATATACCTGCTTCACAGTGCTTTCCCAGCTTACTGAAGATGAATTAATCTAAGAGTCATGTCAATGGTTAGAAGTGCATCTAGCAGGCAGTGCTGGGCCAGAGCTGGTGGGTACAGAGCTCTCATCCCCTCCCACCCCAGTCCGAGTGGCTGGGGACTGATGACACCCCTTTGCTGTCTTTCCCCTTCCCGACAGTGGCACTGGTTTGCTGCAAAACCCATTGCAATTGTTAGACCCAGCATTTGGCTGTGAATGAAAGAAGTCTGGAAGAGAAATCAGAGCTGTATTCAAACCCCAGCTCCTGCTGGCAAAAACTGGGGAACAAAAGTCAATGTGGAGTCTGACATCCCTGTGTGTCCTCACCTCACCTTTCTGAGCGCAGAGAAACATGGTATGGGATCAAGCGTGCGTCTAGGAGCAGCCACTGAGAAACACATTTGGAATCCTATGCCTGTATCCCTGTGTGCTGTGTTCTCCTTGAGGAAAGAGGTCAGAGAGTGCAGCACCCCTGTTGGCTGCTGTCACCCGCTGTCCTCTGGGCTGGCTCCATGCAGGAGCAGTCAGCTGTGCAGCAGGAGCAGGCAGACAGGCATTAGCACATTGCGAACCTCCTATGGGATAAACCCAGGGGGTTGAAGTCATGCTTCCTTAGGTCAGGAGGATGGCACAGCCCTCACGTGTAGCAAGGGGCAGGAGTTTCTGATCTGCACCCCACAAGGGGGAAACATTCCAGTAAAGGGTAGATTGGGATTCCCAGTGCTTTGAACAGCAAAGTGGGAAGAGAAGCAGATGTTCAGGGTTTGGTCCAGTCCAGGGCATGGCAGACTCATCCAATGACATTCCTCAACTCTCATCAACACCCAAGGATGTAGCTGGGTATTTCCCCTTTCTTTGTTGCTCATTTGATGGTTTTTTGTATTCCTTCCATGTGTTTCTGGTCCTTAACTCTGGATGAGGTTTTCTCTGGTCAGGCTTTACACTTGGTGCCACAACAGCAGTGAGGGGGAGGCACATCTTCTGGCTTTTAATGTTCAGAATCAATCCTGAGCTGCCATAAGAGCAAGGTTAATGATGAACACTTTGCTTCCAAATGAGCCTTGTCAATTGAGCTGGTTTGGATGCCAACCAAAGAGAGATTGGAAAGAAACAAACATGCAAACAAGCTCTGAGCTCTGGCGTGATGCTTAAATCAGACAAGCGCTAGGCTCTACCCCACATCATTCATCTTAGTGATTTACAGAGGGGTTGTAACAAGTAGGCAAGGCAAGCAGCAAGCAGCAATTAATTCTACTACAGTGCTGTCAGCATTATATTTGCCTTACGGAAGTGTATATATATTCTGCCTTTCCATACTAGTTGTATTTGAACTGGGAAAAGTGCTACCAATTGACAGCATGGGTATAGACCAGCCTGTCCAAGGGTTATGTGTCAGACCAGTAGCTTGGGATTATTCAGAAAACACAATCCATAGTGCTCGACGTTGATGTATTTGGTAGGAGAAATGAGCTTCAAGTTTCTAGAATAACGGGAATGCCGTTTCACAGTAGAAATCCTAAACCCTACTTGCAGAAGAAGCTGAGCATTGTAATCCATGCATATGTGTGAGTAAGGATATATACATCCATCACTCCCATTCCTTCAGTGCCCAGATCAAAGCCAAGCTATGGAGCGTTTTCCTCTACCTGGCCCCATCATCCCAGGCTGAACCCATCAGCATCAAGGAAAATCCCAGTGAACTCATGTCTGTCTGTTCATAGGATTGCTTGGGTGCAGGCTCAGCTGTTCAGTGGCATCAGGCAGCTGTGCCCTGTCCCATGCTGAATGACAGAAACATCTGCTTTTAATTTCCAAGGTGGAACTCATATCTATTGCAGAGGTGATTTATAATTACAGAAATGAAGTACAAGCAAGAGAAATGTAATGAGTTCCTTGGGCCGCTCCATCTGCTTCTATAACCAATACATGATCTTGCATTGCAGGATGAGAAAAACCAAATGATGACCACGAACGTGTGGGTGAAGCAGGTGAGTGCACCCAAATCTCTGCCTTCCCCTGTTCCCTTTCAGTTCTGCAGTCTGAATTCGCCAGCTTTGTAACCGCCTCATCTTTGCAGGAGTGGCACGACTACAAGCTACGCTGGGACCCCCAGGAGTATGAAAACGTCACCTCCATCCGAATCCCCTCCGAGCTGATCTGGAGGCCAGATATTGTCCTCTACAACAAGTGAGTGTCCGAAGTACCCATGCAAATTTCTCTGTTCATGGTGTTAACGGTGCTCCTTGCAATTATTCCTCCTTATTTTGTTCTCTGTGGTTGAATTCTCGTACCACGTGTCCAGATGTACCTTAAATGACATGACCAACGTGCACCACAAGGGCTTTGTTCTCTTAATTATCTTTTCTCTGGACAGTGAGTTTTGTGGAGGGATGCCAGGTATTGCTCTCTCTTCACATGTCAGATATACAGTTAAGCTGGATTTGAGCTTTTAGGTCTCTTCAATTTCATTTCACCAAGGAACTCTCCCCTATTTCATCACCATCATCTGGAAAAGCCATGGGTTTAAATATGGAAAATATGCTGGACCATGTCAGGCTTGTGTATCTACAAGTACAAGTTTCAGGCCAGCCCAATACCACTCCAGAATTAGTCTTAAGTAGATATTTGCTCCTGATTCTGAATGCTTGAAACCTATCTCTTGTATGGACAATTCCTAAGGACCAGGAGGTTGTTTTCCTGCTTTCCTTTGGAGCCTGTTGATATTCTTAGAAAGACTGTCCATGTGCCAAGACTGTTTTCTCCCCTGTTTATCATACCAGAGCTCTTCAGTCTCATAGGACATAGCACATCCCAGTCTCCCTCCCCAGCATAGGCTCCAGAGAAAACACTTGCTGCCAGCATCAAACAAAACCATCTTTGTATGTAGTTAACACTCAGAGAAAACTCTCACAACAGAAGCCAGGCTCATTTTTAATACATCATTGCCTGGTTCTGCTTTGATAGGAATTTGCTTTGGGTTTGATAAGAAATATATATGGCTAAAGGAGGATTCTCTCCAGGGGACTATGAGCTTTGGAGACCATGGAAAACGTTACCTTTCCCATTAGCTTGTCTGATCCTCAGAGGTGTGGGGTGATTGCAAACCTCTTGGAAATCACTGCATCCTCACGCAGCACCTTTCAGAGATTAGACCAGTGGCAATGACTAATTCATAAGCACTTGGACCTTGCTGAACTGCAGGGACACACTCTGAGCATAAATATTGTATTAGAAGTGCCTCACATTGCAGCCAAGAAAGGTGTTCACAGCTTCCACTGCGTCTGCTCCCTTGGCTCATTGTGCTCACCACAGTTGATAAGCATGGTGCATGCACTATAGAAGGCCTCACTATCCTTTGTGCTCAGGACATTTTGGGACTTCATGCTGAAAGCAGCCCCAGAAGGTCGATGGGCATCCATTGGCTTCTGCTTCTTGTATGCTCTGTCCCACTGCTGCTGTCAGTGGTTGCAGCATGGACTCCAGGGAACATCTGCCTATCTACTGACCACAGCAGCTATTCCAGAATGTCATCCTTATTCTCTTCTTGGGTAGGAGTCTTCCAGCCTTGCCCGTGTTATTGCTTGACTCAGGCTGACTTGCAGGAGGGTATGACAGAGTGTGGGTCTAACTGTACCAGTGACCCACTACTGTGCAGGGAGATGCAGTCCCTACCTACCTAAATCCAAGCTACTCCTCTCCCTTTATCCATACTTACCATTAATAATCGTGCATTCCTCTGCTGGTTGTCGTGAGTCTATCATGCATTTTTAAATGGTTGCTTTATCCATCAATTAAACATGCATGTAGGCACCAACCATTAGCCAGTCACTAATGGTTTTCCATTAATTCTATACCTCTTTACAGCTGTATTTGCCCATGCTCTTTCATATAGCCCTATGTAAACTGCTTTCTACCCTGTTATATACTTCCCTCTTCTACCTAACTTCCTATCAAATACATCTGAAGGCTCTTCTGCATGGCAGCTCATCAACTGAATAACCAGACAGTGTGTCTCCTTGTGGACATCTCAGCTAGAAATGTTTCAGAAAGAAAGGCTTTGCAAAGACAGCCACTAGTCATGGGTGATGCTAACAAGGATTCTGTCTCATATTTTATATATATATACACTATTATTTTTATATATATATATTATTTAGAGGGAACTTAAAGTAGTTATTCATAACTCTGGGTCCCTAAGACCAAGAGAATGTGTGCAGAAAACTTGGTGGAAGAAACAGAGCTGCCACACTGGCTTTTTTGCACCATTTAGGCTTCTTAACGTGAGCTATTTATTACTTGTTATATGCTCTGGCACAAGTATGCTGTCTCTGTTTGGGATGATATCCTCTGGAAAAGAGACTCTCTGGGCAGGAGATTATACAGATGCCTCTTCTGTTTTCATCTTGAGGTATGTATAGTAATAGTGAAATTTAAATTGATCTGAGATTTACATCTTTAAGGAAACCTAACCCCTTGCTGTGAGGCTATTCTTGTATCTAAGCTTATTATTGTCAAAACTTTCTGTTTATCCACTCTAGAGGCCCAAATTAAATCAGTAAACTCAGCTGATTTGGCCTAGGGAGTATATGTAGTTGTCAACATTCGTAAGGAATCTAAACCCAAATTAATATCCTACAGGGAAATTAATATACTGTTGAATTTTCAGGCTTGATGAGATAAGTTCCAAGACCCTGTGATAGTTTCTCCTTGATGTGACAAAACACATGTAGGAGAGGAATATGAGTTCATAGTGAAGCAACAGAACCTTTTCTTTGTCAAGAAGGCTGGCTGTTCCTTATCCGAGGCTGTGGAGGCTCTTCAGATACTGCCAAATCATTTATACATGAATTACTTAATCCTCTGCATTTACATATTTTCCTATTCATGAATGGACTTTAAGCACATTTTCGTTTTAATTTGTATATCTAAAATGAAAAATAATGTGCATATATATATATAGTTTAATAAGGAAATAAGCCTTTGGGGTTGTATTTGGGTTTTTTCTGCTTCTCCACCACTGTGTTGAGCCATTTGGACCACATTTAACATATAACTCCAGAGGAGAAACCCCTGAAACCTCAGCTTTGCAGCCAGGTGTTCCAGTAGCTAAAGACTGCCTAAAGGAATGCAGGACCATGTCCTTGAGCCTGATGGATGGGCAGGGAATGTGAAATGTGAGCTTCACTGGTTGGTTTTCAACTGGATATTCATGATAGCATCATAGTATTTGTCTTCTCAAGCCCGACGATTGTAAAACCTGAGAAGAAAACCTACTGGGGACACTCAGACTTCAACATCTATGTTTTACTCAGTGTTCTCTGGTGTTAGCTGTTCCCTGCCTTAGATCCCATGGTCACAAAACTAACCCCAACCATGAGTAAAAGACAAGGTCATACATGACTGGAATTCAAAAATAAATGTCTGTAGTTAGGTGTAGGAAATATCTTGAGGTGCTCACCCTGTGCTAATTTGGGCACAAAGGATTACTGGTCTGGATTAGAAGATCATCTCTTGATGAGAAAGTTCTTCTGAACTATACAGTGACTTGCTCTTTTGAGTGATACACTATGATGTTTGTAACCAGTGAGACTTATGGAATAATGATGTTTTCCTGACTCATCCCAAAGCTCTTTGTAGGAGAAATACCAAAAGATGCCCCAGTCTAACCTTTAAAATATTGGACTCATTCTTGACATTTTTCTTTGTGTGTATGTGTGTACTTGCTCAGATCTTGTCATTTTGCACCAGATTCTGTTTAGAAAAGTCCCGTAATCATTACTTCACTCTTAAGCTTTCCTGATTCCTCTGGGTGTTTAAGTGACTGTTTGTGGAGATGACTTTTAGCTCTAGACCACTTTGAGGTTTGCTGCCAAGCCCTATGCAGTAATACAGGTCTTGATAGGAAGAAATCTGTAAAAGGGATCTCTCTCATGAGCTGTTGCTGTGTTAGCATCCAAGGACTTCTGCTGTTATGCTAAGGACAAAGCTAGAGTTTTGCCTCCCCAGGGCTCATGAGGATGCTTGGCAAAGGGAAGAATTGAATGAGAAGCCTTGTGCTTGTTTCTTCTGTCTAGCACATTTCTGAGGCAGACGCTTGTTTTACTGTGGAGCAACCAAAATATCAGTTACCACTGAGTTCTTAACATCTGCAGCAAGCAAAAGCTGGGATGTGACCTATAGAGGTGCACATCAGTGCACAGACATCTCCATCTGTCTACCTAAGATGTTTTGTACCCAAGCTGCCAAGACCTTGATGATATTTAAAACCCAAGTGGACAAGGTTCTTTTGTAGCTGACCCTGTTTTGAGGAGGGACTTTGGAACAGACAGTGTCCATATCTGTGCATTTATAGTTATCATTTTGATAGTACAAAACAATGGTTAAATATTCTCTGGTTTGCCTTTAGAGAGTACATTAATCTGTCCATTATAGGAGCATCTCAGAGCAGCCTTCCAGTATCTGAAGGGGGCCTATAGGGATGCTGGGGAGGGACTCTTCATTAGGGACTGCAGTGACAGGACAAGGGGGAACGGGTTCAAACTGAAAAGGGGGAGGTTTAGATTGGATCTAAGGAAGAAATTCTTTGCTGTGAGGGTGCTGAGGCACTGGAATGGGTTGGCCAGGGAGGTTGTGAGTGCTCCATCCCTGGCAGTGTTCAAGGCCAGGTTGGACAAAGCCTTGGGTGGCATGGTTTAGTGTGAGGTGTCCCTGCCTATGGCAGGGGGGTTGGAACTGGATGATCTTAAGGTCCTTTCCAACCATAACCCTGTGATTCTATGATGTCTTTAATATGCACCATAAGGGTGCAGGGTGCATTCTTAAAAGGGGTCTTGAAACTGCAATTTTTCTTGGTTCTTGATCTTTGATGAAAAATAGTTTAAATGAGGCCATTCTAGTGATATCCATATATGCAGAGAGCTAATTTCCAAGCTTTTAAAGCTCTCTCTGGGTTGAAATTGTATCATCAGAAATGAAAAGAAATGCGTGTCTCATTTACATGCATGCTGAAAACATTTATTTTTGTGAGATGATCTATCTCCCAACTGCAAGGGAAAATAGACACAGGAAAAGGAGACAAGAAAGTCTCCCATCAGCAGATGGGATGCATGTTGATGGCTGCCAGTAAAACAATGCCATTCTGGAACCGTATAAACTCAGAAGGTTTTAGAAGAGCAGCCTTTATTCTCAAAATGAGAACTCAAAGGATGCAGAACAACAGCAGGGAGAAAAAACAAGCGACTGTCTTCTCTCTGTATTGGTGTGCACTGTTGTGTTTGACATGGAGATGTAAAAGCTCCATTACTGACACATTTCAGAGCTGTGAGGTCAGGGTAATCAGGAAAGCCCAACTATCTTCATTCTCAGCTTCTTCTTGGTGTGTTTATACCCTGCACTTGCTCCTTCCAAATGGTTTCTCATGACAACTGTCACAACAGAGTGATGTAGATTCAATGAGGTGAGAATGTGTTGCTGCTATCAAGGAATGACTGCAGATATTTGGCAGCCTTTTACATCAGATCTCCCACCTTCCTGTCTAAAGGAATAGTCTCGTTATGCAGTCAGGGCTGTCAGCATATGGGGTTTTCCCCATAGCAAAGAGAACAGGGTTTGTCCAATCTCCTACCTGCAGACTTTCATTGCAGGGGGTTGTTTCACCTTCATCCATTGGGGAAAAGCTTTGGAAGACTGTCAACAGGCAGGTGAACTTCTTTGCTCCCTTTATCATGTGAAGAGGGGCAGAATGGAAGCCTTACCTGTGATTAAAGCATCTATCTAAGTTCATCAGCAGAATGCCAGCTTCCAGTCCAGTAAAAATAAGCTTGAAGGTCCAGTGTGGGTGGTAAGGTTTGGGAGGGGGGCAAAAATATATGTATGAAAGAAAGGTTAAGATAACTATAAACACTACCTTTGCATGATATAGCTGTACAACATATGTACATATATGTACATATATATGTACAACAGCATGGCTAATTTTACTAATTGCTTAAATATCTTTACATCGAACTTCAATGGGAAGTTTAAACATGCTCAGTAAAGTCAAGTCAGGGATTGCTTCACAGCCCTGTTAGGTTGATAAGAGGAAAAGAGAAGGATCCCATGGTGTTTTATGGCTCCTCAGTCATTGACTCTCAGAGACAAGGAGCTATTCTGCTGTTGGTTTCACTCCTGCCATTGCACTGCAGGCAAAAGGCAGCTTGGAAGGCAGTACCAGTGTTATCTGTAATAAGGTGGGAGCTGGAGGACCCAAGATGAGGCTGGGTTTGTTGGGCAAGCAATTAAAAACTATCGTCTTCTTCATGAAATCAGCAGGTCATTTATGGAGATAGTTGGAACACTGCTCATACACACACAGAGCATCCCATTGGTTCCATCGACATGCTTGCAGGAGAGAGGTGTGTGGCTGGTCATGCAGAGCCTGAAAAGCTGCCACACATGCATTGCAGGGAATGAAGCACAATCCATGAATTATTATTGTTCCTGGATGAATTTTAACCAGAGTTTCATGCCCTTTTCCAACAGTTTCAAAAGGAAAACCACACACCTCTGCTGTTTACCCTGCTCCAGCTAAGAGGGGAAACACTAACGGATGCTCATTATCCCTTTTCTGGAATATGAGGCTAATTCTAAGCATATTGCTCTATTACTGAGCAATTTAATCATGCCTCAGAAATGGCATCAAATGTAGAATTGGGTTCCAGATTCCTACTGAGATATAAAAAGAAATCCACCGAGAACAGCAAACACGGGACTGTCACTTGCTGTGCACGTTTCATGTCCCAGACTGACTTTACAGTGCAGGCAAAACCCAGGAGAAAAGGAAAGCTGGTTTTTATCCAAAGCAAGTGGTTCCAGAGTGGAAATTAGATTTAAGAAAGAGGTAAGAGAGGAGCTGGTTCGATGACGGTAAGAGCATTGCTTGGTTTTGTTTGCATCAGAGTAAAATACAGTGGTGGTTTTGCCCTCATCCCTTTGAGAGAGCAGGCTGGGTTTGTTCATAGTTTTAGCTTTCTTGTCTAAAACCAAAAAAAGACATTTTACAGCTTTAGAAAAAATCCAGTTCAGAGGCCAAAAATCTCGGGTCCCTTTTGTATTCTGTTGTTTTTCCAAAATCTGCCACAGAGAACAAAGAATTCCATTATAGAAATAAAGGAGAGTTTAGTAAAAACCCGGTTTTCAACTATATTGTAGTTCTGAGTATTTAATGAGCAGTACCACACCAGTGGCACTGGAAGCCAGTGTGAGGATGCTTCACTGGGCAAGAGGAAACATCAGAAAGGCTTTTCCCCCCTCCTTTTTGCATCTGAGTTAATGGAGGGTCACCAGGGAGGTTCCTTTTCTTTCTGCAGCTTGAGGGACCCCACCAGATCATCCCCATGCTGGTGGCAAGGAAGGTGCGAGCCCTGTGCACCCTGTCACTGTGCGGCTGCTGTCAGGGCACATCTGAGCACTGAGGCAGCAAAGCAGGACCAAGGGAGTTTGCTGACTGCTGGGAGAGTGGCTGCAGGCTGGGTGAGCTCCAGCCGGGAGGGCTGGGCACAGCAGAGAGCTTTCTATCTATATCAGCCTGAATAATTCATCTCGAGTTTCGAGCAGAAGCTCTCCCTCCCCTGCTCAGCTTCCCCTTTGTTCAGCAGCATTGCTGTTTGCGACTTGGCATCACACAACAGGCTGCTTCCTCCGTATCCCTCCCCAAGCTCTGCTTGAATGAGTGTGTAAGATTCCCTCCCAGCTTTTTGGATGCTCTTTCCTCTATTCTCATAGCTGAGCTTGAGGGCATTGCTCTACAAACATTCCACCTGCTTTCTTTTTAGGTTGGGATTTCAACCTTTCAGATATTTGCTCATGATGACAAAAATTGCTGCTTTATCCGTACCTCACTCACATTTTAAGTCTCCTTGAACCCGGGTGTTTCATACAGGCTGTGACTGTTCAGCATCCTCTTTCTGCAAGTAGAAATCAAGGGAGAACGAGTGGCAGGTTCAATGTTCAAGGTGCAGTAGCAGAGATGGGTGTGAGGAAGGAGCAGAGCTGTGGCTGGCGATGCTGAGGCAGGTGAAAGACAAAGCTGTCTCCAGGGCTGGGGAATTCAATTCCCAGAGTTTCTCAGTCTCCTTCCTTTATCCAACACTCTTACACCTCAAGTATAGCATTCCTTGGTGGTCTTTCTTTCCCTGAGTCACCACTGCACTTGCCTCTCCTGTTGCCTTTCTCGGTCTCCTTCACTTACATCCCGATCCCCACGATGAGCTGACAGCAGCTGGTGTCATGTGTGTATGGCACGGTGGTGTGGGAAATCAGTGCATTGATCAGCTGAGAAAAGCAGGCACAAACAGACAAACAAAGCTGTTTATGCATTGGCTTTCCCACTGCCTGGAAAATGGCTTTCTGGTGTAATATCCTGGGTTGTTATCCATTTATCTTACACCAGCACACAGACCCCACCTGAGAGTCCTTGTAAGAAGACACCATAAAAGACAGCTCTCTTCCTGCCTGGGAAATCAAGAGATTAACTTTTATTATTCCCATTAATAGGATGCTCTTGCTGGTTTCCACATAAGACACTGGGTGATTACCCAACACTGTTTCATTTAGAGCAGCTGTCATAATTAATCCTGTAGAGCCTGCAGCCACACCACCTGATAATGGTTCCTCCCATCTCTCCAAAGCAAACTCAACCCTTTCCAGGGCATTTATGGGATACCTTTGAGGAAAACCTGTGTACATTCACCTCAAGGACCTAAATTCCTCTATGTGGCATAAGCCAGCAGAGTTCAAAACCCACTGGTTGGAGCAGATGGATCCAGTGTTGGTATATGACGTGACCTCTACATCCCTCAGGTGCCCCAAGTGTGTATAAAGAAATACCCCATTTCTTTAACAGAGTTGGCTTGTCCAAGAGAAGTTTTAGTCTTTTTTTATCTTCCATCTCTCCTCAGTGCTGATGGTGACTTTGCAGTTACCCACCTGACCAAGGCCCACCTTTTCTATGATGGGAGAATTAAGTGGATGCCTCCTGCTATCTATAAGAGCTCCTGCAGCATCGATGTTACCTTCTTCCCCTTTGACCAGCAAAACTGCACCATGAAGTTTGGCTCCTGGACCTATGACAAAGCCAAGATAGACTTGGTGAGCATGCACAGTCATGTGGACCAGCTGGACTACTGGGAGAGTGGGGAATGGGTCATTATCAATGCTGTGGGCAATTACAACAGCAAGAAATATGAATGCTGCACAGAGATCTACCCTGACATAACTTACTCCTTCATTATCCGGAGGCTGCCACTGTTCTACACAATCAATCTGATCATCCCCTGCCTACTGATCTCCTGCTTGACTGTCCTGGTCTTCTACCTGCCATCTGAGTGTGGAGAGAAGATAACCTTGTGCATCTCTGTGCTGCTGTCCCTCACTGTGTTCCTGCTGCTCATCACAGAGATCATCCCGTCTACCTCTTTGGTCATCCCTTTGATTGGAGAGTATCTTCTCTTCACCATGATATTTGTTACCTTGTCTATCATCATCACTGTCTTTGTGCTCAACGTGCACCATCGCTCCCCACGCACCCACACGATGCCTGACTGGGTGAGGAGGATCTTCCTTGACATAGTCCCACGCCTCCTCTTCATGAAACGTCCCTCCACAGTGAAAGACAATTGCAAGAAGCTCATTGAATCCATGCACAAAATAAGCAACACACCAAGGCTTTGGTCGGAGATCGACGTGGAACCCAACTTCACTACCTCATCTTCCCCCAGCCCTCAGAGTAATGAGCCATCACCCACCTCTTCCTTCTGTGCCCGCCTCGAGGAGCCAGCCAAGCCTCAGCCTATGTGCAAGTCCCCTTCGGGGCAGTACTCTGTGCTGCACCCAGAGCCTGTACAGGTGACCTGTTCCTCCCCACAACCCTCTTGCCACCCCTTGAGTGACACCCAGACCACATCCGTCTTGAAAGGCAGATCACTGAGTGTTCAGCAGATGTACATCCCCAATAAGGCAGAGGAAGGGAGCATCCGCTATAGGTCCCGGAGCATCCAGTATTGCTACCTGCAAGAGGACTCTTCCCAGACCAATGGCCAATCCACTGCCTCTCCAGCATCCCAAAGGTGCCACCTAAATGAAGAGAAGCCCCATCACAAGCCCCCTCAGTGCAAGTGTAAATGCAAAAAGAGTGAGGCTGCTGGCACATCAGCTCAAGGAGGCAAGACTCACAGCGCCAAAGAACAGCACCTCTTGTTGATGTCCCCAGCCCTGAAGCTGGCCGTGGAAGGGGTTCACTACATTGCAGACCACCTGCGAGCAGAAGATGCGGATTTCTCAGTGAGTATGATTAAGTAGGATTAGATATAAGGAAGAAGTTGTTCCCTGTGAGGGTGGTGAGGCACTGGAACAGGTTGCTCCATCCCTGGCAGTGTTGAACGCTGGGTTGGATGGGGCTTGGAGCAATCTGGTCTAGTGGAAGTCATCTCTGCCCATGGCAGGGGGTTGGAACTGGATGATCTTAAGGTCCTTTCCAACCCAGAATGTTTTATGATTCTATGCTAACTTAGCCTGCTTTCCTTGGGTAGGTCAAAAATTACCTGCCATGGAAGCCCCACCAAACCTGGGGCTCTACAAAGGGTATACTTCCTGATGCAGGCTCAGCCATACCTGATACTGTGGCTTTTGAACACACTGGGCACCATAAGCACAGCTGAAGAGTTTGTCCTTGGGGTCTTGGCACGCACATGGGGCAGGAGGGTTGCAGACCACGCTCAAGGCTGCTCTAGAACAATAGGGTTTTCTAGCAGAAAATAGGAGTAAGGGGGTTGTTTGGTAGGAAGGAAGAAGCTATGATTGCAAACAAGACCTAAAAAAGCAGTCATCTGGGGTGGGGATGGAGCAGATTTCCTCTTTACAGAGAAGCCTCTGGCAGATGGGGAGTTCACACTCTGTTTTCCATTAAGCATTGACTTTGGTTACTGAGCCTAGGGAAGCAAATACCCAAAATAGGATGTGGGAAGCGCATAGTAGCATGGGGACATTGCAGGGTATGTTTAGCTCTGTGGGATGCCATTCCTCATTAGTGGACTTCTGCTGGAGCAGTTGGCTCTGTGTGGGAAGGTGGGTGGACAGACAAAGTTCACACTTACTCCAGGAGGGGGTAAATATGGCTACAAACAGAGAAGGAAAATAGAGGCTGAAAGGATTTCTTTTCATGGACATGGTGATGCACGTACAAATGCCACATTGTTTCACACCTTCCCTGCAATACTATGGATACGGTGTGCTAGCTAATGATGGCCATAGAGAAGGAAGCCTCAAAATAACCTGAAGTTTGTGTTGTTACCAAAGAAGAGCCTAATGCAGCTTTTCCTAGAGGGCTCTATCAGCAAAAGGTACTTTTTCAGCTGTGCTTAGTTTGATTTTCTCAAGATTCAGAGTCAGTGCAAGTCACAGAGCTTTTAAGCAAGGCTTCCTGGGCATGAAGAGTGTCTTTCTATTTGCATTTTTCACAGCACTGAGCACTTAGCAGCAGCAACAAAAGATTGAGTGCTACTGTCCATTTATATGCTCTTTGGTATATAGTTGGAGAGGCCTCTGTCCATTAATGTATTTCACTTCACAACATCCCTTTGAGGAAGTAACTGGTTCTTCCTCATGTTGAGGAGGGACAGCCAAAATACAGAGATGAGGTGAGCTGCTCAAGGTCATAGCACAAATCTATGGCAGGATGAGTTGGGAATCTGCATCTTCATTAGCTGCTAGCTCAGCATTCACAAAGCACTTCACAAGCACGTTAGGACTGCAGGAATTAAACTCTACTCTTTCCTCCTAGCAATAATCACAAGTAAACCCATGGAAGTCAGTTGATTTTTACTCACTTATTTCCCCATGGTACAAATGGAAGAGTATTACACCAATAACACTTCCCATTTCAACTGATTCTCTTTAAGCAGAGCTTGTTGATATCATCAAGAGTCATTGAATATCTTGGGTTCTTTCCTTTTAATCCACGATTGCAATTTTCTTTAAAATGAAAGCAGTCTTCAGAAACACAGATTTTCTGCTTATACCTTCCATTACTCTTCCCTGTTGAAATGAAGCCATTATCCTGAAGAGAAAGCTATTTACAGCACTGAACATCAAAAGCAGAAGAAAAGGAGCTGTTTGGAGAGCTCTGACCAGACTCTTACTCCTACCAACCCAGCCTGTAAGCAAAGGCTGGGCTGTCAAAGGCACCAGGAAACCATCCAGCAATGAGCAGAAAGGGTCACCCTGATGCACCAGGCTCCTCAGGGAGAGCCTGCAAACCTGCCCACAGTTTTCGGCTCTCTTACACCAGTTGCAGTAGGCACAAGTTGGGTTTTCAGACTTGGGACCCCACTCTGAGGCGATGCTATTTTCTTTTCCCAGATCCAAGTGGGAAAGGGCATTTTTCCAGCAGGTGGCAATGACAAAGAAGCAGGAAACACAATGATCTGGGATTTAAATTTACTGCAAGGAGCAGAACGGACCTCAGGAAAGGAGAATTAATGGGGAAAATATAAACCAGCACTCAGAAAGGTGCTTTCACCTGGAAATCAAATCGTGGCATTTCTTCATGGAAGCCCTCAACAAAGCTATCAGCAGGCACCTCTGATGCAGCTGCAGCCCTGAGACACAGCTCGCTGTCTCTTGGGTAATGTTTTCAGAGCCATGCACCTTCCCGGAATGACAAGAGAGCTTCTTTTGAAGTCCCATTGCCACGGGGGGCAGTGCTTCTAAATTAAAAGTAAACAGCTCATTTAATGAAGTGCTTCAGCAAAGGGAAACTGGGCAATGCAAGAGGCAGTTGTTTGCTGCAAAAAGATATCTGCAAACAAATGCCAGCACAATGGGACACAGGGGAAAATGCAAGCCCAGATTGTCCCAGCGAATGATAGAAATGCCATTAGGAATTAATTACAGACTGAGAAGCAAAACAAGTTGCATGTGTCACATGAGCCAGAATAACCAAACACCAACAGCACTGTCTGGAAAGCTTGCCTTGTCCCCATGCCTGTGCGCATCTCTGGACTAATAAGAAGTCTTTGAGGTTAGCTTAAAAATAACATGGGAGAGAACATAGCCGAAGGGGAGGAAATATGGGATAATATCACTGGTTTATTTTTAACAAAGCACAATAAAACCCCTTGGGACTGCTCTAATCTGTGTTACAGGCTCTGGGTCCTGGGGATCGGATGTCACCTGAAGGGGCAGGATGCTCTGTTCCCACTGCTCAGCCCTGCAAGGGGCTGGACCAGTGAAAAGCAGCAGATTCCGTCACTTTAGGGAATTCAGGGTGGGGGAATCAGCTGGTTCCTGCCCCTGATCCTTCCCCAAATATAGTTTTGGGTGAGCTTCTTATAAACTAATCAAAATCCAGTGCAGGAGTTAGGGTGGCAGATGTTGACGGCTGCATGGATGCTGGCAGAGAGGCCCCTGTGGATCATGCTCCACGTGAGGTGCTGGACCACAGGGAAATGCTGTCAGCAAGCAAAGCATACCATGGAAATCCAGATAATGCTCTTGTCCTCCTCCTCTTTGGCTCTTTTTCATTGTCTCTCTATAATTTCCAATTTCACCCTCCTGTGCTCTCGGTCTGAAGCTGGATATTGGTTTTGCAAACATCTGATGCACTCTTAAATGCCATTTTCAAGATGGGCTGAGTATTCCTGCATACACCATTACTTGCGAGAGCAAGTTTCTCTTGAACTTTTCAAGCTATTACTCTTCTCTCATTCCCCACTTCTTTTCTCAAAGAGAAACTCATCTAGCTTTGTTGCTTTGCATGATTTGGCACTGATTTTTACTAGCATGAATACTCAGAAAAGCTTATTTTGCCAGAATGGAGCACTATTTCCTCAGCCCAGTTTCCCAGTTGAACATCAGATGGTTCTTTACACACTGGTTGCATCATGAGATACTAATTCCATGAACACAACCACCTAGAGCTTGCTTAGCTGCACTTCTCATGTGGGCTTTTAAACATCAGAGACTCCCTCCAGCTTTCAGCAAGTCATGAATAGATCAGAAAACACAAACAGCAAAGGGGAATTATGCACTGAAACCTTCTCCTTGAGATGAGAGAATTCCTTTTGATTTCAAGGGTGATTATTTCTTTTACTCACTCTATTATAGACGGATGTGCTAAGGGCTGTACAATCATTAAACAACATGGGTTTCACCAAGAAGACAACAAGCTTCAGGATGAAGCTCTATTTGTTTACCACTGGCTGTTGGATAGCAAAGACCTGCTTAACTTGGTGCTGGTTTTGATGGGAATAAAATGATCCATTGCATATATTTAACTGATTCTTACACTTCTGGAAACATTTAGGTATTCCTGAAATTTAAGATGCTTTGTTCAGAGAACAAATTAGGGGGAAACATGGCAAGTAATAAGAGGTGTAGTTAAAGAGCTCATTCTGCTGGCCTTGCTTCAGTTGTGCATTGTTTGCATTGAGGCATAAAGTGATGACAGGCACTTTGCAAATACATTGGAAGATTCATGGTCACTTTAGGAAGGGTTCAGCACCCCAAAATGCACTTACCTTACCTGCAAGGAATAATTCTCTTCGCTTCATAAAATGCCATAACATTGGTCCTGGAAGCCAGGGTTCTATATACTCTTCCTCTGACACATTGTAGTTTGCCTGTAGAAGACATAAGACAACATTTAGTGGTGCATCCATGACTGACAAAGAGAAGACTCAGGTGAGTTTCCAGAGTCCCTGTGTTGTGCTCAGAGCTTGTTTGTTTGGTGCTTGACAGACCATAGTATTTTAGGGCCTGAAATTGTCACTATACCTGTGAAAGCATCATCAGCTGCAAATGCCCATTTCACTGATAATTGGATTGTTTCCTTTACCAAAATGGATTTTAAGCATACTCAGCACTTAGGAATCATAGGATGGGTAGGGCTGAAAAGGACCTTAAAATCATCTAGTTCCAACACTACATCTTTCAAAAAAAAAAAGAATCCCAAAAATCAAACCAGGTCTCCCACAAATCATGTATGATCTCGTACCTACTGTTCTGGCCTACTCCCTTACTGTTACCTCTGTTTGAAACAAACCTGTTACCTATGGATGAAAAAGCCTGTCCCATTATTATTGTGCCCTGCTTCCACTGGTGCTGCAGCTCTGAGTAGCGGGAAGCCACTGTTTGCTCATTGCCACAGGCCAGTAGGTGCAATAAAGCAGCCCCAGCCTTGGCTTTGCTGTCTTCTCCTTACACCACACTCCTCACTTGCTGCAATCACAAATACCAAAGAGGTTGGAGCTAGCTCCTGCGGGGATACCTTCCCAAAAGAACCAGGCAGTGTGCCAAGATTCAGCCCTCGGCTCTGCTTATCACCAAGTGATCCATTGTAGGAAACTATAATGGGTACAGCCATATCAAAAATCCCTCTGCCGTCTGATCCGTCTTCTTCCTGGGAAAGAAATTAATAACAGCAGTGTTATTATGAAAGAGGTTTTCATATGTATGTGGTTCCTTGCTTGATGAGCCAGCCATTAACAATTCTTGCCTGATGGTATTAATAACGCTAAACCTCCCCAGAGGGGAATTGCTGGAACATCCTCCCACAGCAAGACAAAAGTGGCTGAAAAGCAGGGTGAGGATGACCTCTTCCTTTATTTGCTGGTTCTTTTTCACTGCTTACACACCCAAAGCTGTAAATCCCTTCACAGAAAGAGTCTGGCTCCGTTAATCTGTAAGCAAATCTATTTAGGAGCAGTGATTTCTTTCCCCCTCACCCCACCCTCCCCAGCTTGAATCTCAGCCTCATTTACACACCCTGTTACAGCTGCTGCTCATGGAACATGGGATAGTGAGTATGGAGATGGGCTTGATTATCCACGGGCGTATGTCACCCCTGGGGAGCTGTGAGCAGGGTTTGCAATTGCACAAGCACACCCACACAGCTTGGGAATCTGTCTCCCACATCAGTGATTGATGGAATGAATCTTTGCCATCATATAGGAGCACTAAATGTGAGACCTTCCCCCCTATTTCTGGACTTGAAATGGAAATACCCTATTTAGGAATAAAATCCTGAAAATCTTTAATCTCAAGTCAATGATAATAGTTAACCTTTAATCTCTGTATTCCCAGGTGAAGGAAGACTGGAAGTACGTTGCAATGGTCATAGACAGGATCTTCCTTTGGATGTTCATCATTGTGTGTTTGCTGGGAACTGTTGGTCTCTTTCTCCCACCATGGCTGGCAGGAATGATCTAAATACAACCCCAGAAGGAGGAAAGTGTATCCCATTCTATGGATTTTAGTTACCTGGAAGGAGAGGAGCAAAGAAATGGAGGCAGCCCTTTGAATAATTCACTGTGTGTCCGCGCTTGAGTTGCTCCAGAGCTCTCTGGGAGTACTTCCCGAGGTCACATCGTTTTGCCAAGCCATTTTCATCTCCTCCATCTAATTTAGGGGAAAAATTCCTATTAAAGTCTGTACATAGCATGGTGGCATTTATCGGCATATACTCAGCAATGTAAGAACACGAGCTTGTTCCCTAAAGCAGCACATCAAGAGGCTTCGCATCAACAAAGCAGCCTTTGGCAAATTAGCTCCAGTCATCTTCAGGGGTCTCGGTGTGCCCTGCCCTGTAATTCTGCCCCATGAAGCTGAAGTGGTTCGGGGCTGTGCATCCCTGTATGAGTCATTTTATAAATAAAGGTCCAGGTTTGGGATACCTGTGCAGGATGTGCTCTGTGGTCAGCGGGGAAAGATGGACAGGCTGGAAAGGCTGAAAGCATTGCTAGAGGCAGCTCAGCCCCATTGGGACCAACAGTGATGGTTAGCACAGCAGTTGCAGGCTTTATATTGACAGATTTTACCTTGGCCAATGCCCTGCAGAAGCCGTGGGACTGTAGCTGTGTGAGAATGGTGTAAATGAAAGGAGGGTTTAGAGTTCAGATTCAGACCATGCTGGGAGCACATTAATGCTCTGAAATTCCCTGCATCCAAGTTATGGCTGCTGTAAAATAGCAGAGAGTCACCCTGGGCTGTAAAACCCTTGCTGTAGGTGGGGAATGGACTTAGACATGGTAAAGCCACAACAAAACTCCTAGCTGGTGTGTTAGCATAAGAAGGAAATGTGCTATTATATGGGGAAACCTGAACAGGACACACAGCCACACTTGGGAATTCAGAATGTCCCTTTGCAGAAATTACAAGTATTATGGCCTTAAATTTGATCAGTTGTTTCAGCTCTATCCAAACTAAATTAACCCATTCACACATCTTATCCTTGCTTTGGGACCTGCAGCAAAAAGGCAGGAACAGAGGGAGGGGAGGATGCTGGAGCCCTGTCCTCCTTTGGGGAGACATCAGTGCATGATGGCTAAGCTAAGCCAGATGTGTGGGAGAAAGGCTGGAGGACAAAAGGTAACCATGGGCTTCATCCACCTTCTGCTTGTTCTCTGACTGCATTTACAATCACAGGAGAGTGACCACACTGAAACAGACCTGAAGTCCATCCCTTCTGTTTGGTACTTACAAACCCACACTGTTCCCATCCTCCTTGCTGGATGCCAAGCTGGAACAGCACAGCAGCACTTAGACCAGCATCTCCCTTCAGAGATCTCATAGGCAGAAGAGGTTATAAACATCAAACCACACTGTGCAAGCAAAGGTGTATATATATATAAAAATACAAATACATATATAAAGCCTATATACATACAGGCTTCCCCTGAGAGCTGCCTTGACTGCATGACTCAAAGCCCAGGCTGAGAGCTAATGGCTTTAGGCTTCACCCAGCATCTTGTCCATAGGAGACCTGCACAGGCTCATGACAGTAATGCTGGAACAAAACCAATATGGTTTAAAGAGGCTTCTTTGAAATACAAGTTACAGTGCTCAGTCTGAACAGTACAAAATCAGTGCAGTGATCAGCCTGGCTGGCCTAAGCAGTACAACTGACCTCTGTGTTTCCAGACTCATCCAAGTGTTTGGAATCCATACAGCTCACACAAAAACAGAGTACTTGTGGTTTGGGCTAGTTCCATGAAGAGCTGGTGCTGGCACACAGAGGCAGGATGAGGAAGGCAGAGCTGCTGCTTCTCATTGCTTGTTTTCAGAATAAGGAGATGCTAATTTACCCCTTTTCACAGCCGCTGAGTTTGCTTATGGCAATGAAAGGAAAACAACCAGCCAAACACCTTCAAGGCCAGTGCATAAATGTACCAAGGCAGCTACAGTCTGCGATGTGGGGCTGCATGCCACAGCAGGGCTGTGGTATGGTTCTGTGCTGCAGATAGGATTCAGCAGCAGCTCAAACCTGTGCTCACATCTCCCAGCCAACATGGGCTTGGACAGCAGTGGGGTGGTGGCCAAAGACCAGGGATGGGAACCCACAGAGGTGAAGGTGGCTGTATGGTAAACGCTGTGGTTGGAGCCCTGGCTTGCAGAAGAGAATGATTTGGGGGTAGTAAGAGAACTGATAAAGGCTTAAGGATAGATTTAAGAGTCAAATGTATAAGGCAACATATTGGGCAATTGAGTAGGGCTGTGCTTTGTTCACAGCAAAGGGCACATCTCAAATCTTCACCTTTTCTGCATAAAGTTATTGCTGGTGTGAACTGCAGAGTCTCAAGGGGAGAAGAGCAGCATCCCATGGCAAGGAGGTAAAACTGCAGCATTGCCTTGACACACTGGAGGAGGAGGAGAGAGCCATGTACATCTGCTCCATTAGCACATCAGAAACAGCTGGTGTGATTAGGAGTGCTAAGGATATGGCTGTGTCCCTGAAGAGTGAGTGGCACTGTGGGACCACAGGGTTTTGGCTGGGTAAGATGGGAAATGGCAGCTCAAACTGGTTGCAAAGACATTTGGGAAGAAGCTTGGGTAATGCAGGTCACCGGCATCCTCTGCTGTGCACTAGATCAGTGCTAACATCATAGCATTTTTCATACAAAGGAAACTCCATTTCTTCCCATGTGGTATTAATATTTCCCCAGTTTAAAGTTTAAATAAAGCCTTACCTTCTGCTTCTGCTGTGCCTCCTTGTAAAATCTGAGGGAAGAACATAGCAATCAACACCCACTGCTCTTTCTTAGCCAGGTTGCTCCATCTTGGGCATTGTTAAGAAGGATGCTATCCCTCCATAGGATTCAGTGATGAGAAACTGGAATAAAACTGGGCCATGAACCAGAATATAACTGTAGAATGATGAATAATTCTGCTATTCCAAACCCATGAAACACAAAGAGAGGGGGTTTTTAGCATATGAAAGACTCCAGGAAAATGTATGCAGCAGGGCTGTTAACATCTGCAGTGCTCCCAGCTCAGAGCTGATTCCCAGGACTTAACAAGCTGGCATCAGAAGAGTGAGGAAGCAAGACTGGGATGCAGCAGGAGCTCTAAAACTGTCTTGAAAAGACCCAGAGCAAAGTAACTGGTTTTTAAGGGTCTGGGAATGCAACTACTTGTGAAGGAGGGATTCTGTTCTCATCATGGTGTTTCATTCCCACCAGTATAGCTCCACTGGCCCTGAATGGAATAAGACCAAAGGCATAGAAACCTGACTGTAGTAATCTCACCACCTTCTTCCTGTTTTTCCCTACATCCTCTCTCCTCTGGTTCCCTTATGCTCCCTTTGCCTGGGTCATCTTCCCAGCCATAGGGTACACAGGATGCTTTCCCTGCAGCTGCCTGGTAGGGTGATCCATGTAATGCCCATTCCCCCAGCATTTTCAGGCCTGTTTTCCACCACATCCTCTCATTCTCCAGTGAACTGATCTGCATAGATATCTGAATATCACCTCCCTGTTGGATGGGTTTCTCTGCAGACTTTTATCAATACACTGGACTCAAGGAAATACAGAGACAGACAGGCAGAAAGATGTATGTGTGAGATTCAAGATTCACACACAGGACTAAGGAAAATCCCTCTATAACAGCCCCATCTGCCTTGACAATGCCCATGGGCTCTTTCCAACTGCAGTGATGGCCATTTATGACACCATTAATGACATTTATTATACCCCCCCAGGATGGGTTTTCTTGTTTCCAGCCCTTTAAACCTGGTCAAACCAAGCTACAGAACCCTGGAGAAAGACTTTTTCTAGCTGCTTGTTAGGAGTGTTGATGGTTCATCCCTGTGCTTCGGGCAGCTTACTCTAGAGACATATTTAGTACCTTAAAATGATGCTTGTAGCAAAGAAAAGAATCTGTCTCTGAAATGCCCTCAGCCTCTGCCAGAATCCAGCTGCACTGGATTGCAGAAGGGATCAAACCCCCCTAATTCATCTCAATTTAAGGACTGGAGAAGAAGTTGTAAAGCAACTGAAGATACGATGCCACATAGTGCACTGTGTGCAACAGAAAGTCTCTGTGACACTGATTACTTAAGGGAAGTCCTAAGAATGAGCAAATCAGAACAGAGGATCTGAATAGGGACTGAACAGAAAGGGAGGGGAGATGGCATTAGTCTGTAAAGCTGAAGAAATGTTAGGAACCTGTGAACTTGTGGGGTTTCACAAGGACTTGTTAAACCTGTGCCCTGAGGTTCAATCAGGTTTATCCAGACAACGGGTTTAAATCCAGGAAAACTTCCATTTGTAGCAGTGAAAGCTCTGAGAACACAAAGTCCCTACTTCAGAAAGATCTGCAGGAGAGGGTTTTAGACCACATTGCTCAGTAATGACATTGTTCTTAACTGCAGCTTGCATTAGAAGGGATAAATTGGACCAGAAAAGCACAGATCATGATAAAGAACAGCACAAGAGGGAAAACAGCAGCCTGTGCTCAGTGAAAAGTGTGGGGTATTAGTGTTTACAAATGGTTTCTGTACTCACTGACAGAAGAGGGAACTGAAGCTTGAGCCGGGCATCTCCATCTCCACCTTTAGATCTCCATCTCCACCTTTAGATCTCCATCTCCACCTTTAGATCTCCATCTCCACCTTTAG
>NDXB01012220.1:0-41557 GCA_002631895.1 Agapornis roseicollis | reverse complement strand
GTTTCCCTTTAGATCTCCATCTCCACCTTTAGATCTCCATCTCCACCTTTAGATCTCCATCTCCACCTTTAGATCTCCATCTCCACCTTTAGGGCTGCTGCATTTCTCCAGTTGCTGAAATCTTCTCACTGTTTAATAGCATCCACTGTTCATCGCTGGATTAGGACACTCTCAGTGCCTAAAATCTGTCTGCAGAAATGCTCCTTGGCTTCAAGGAACTGGGTTACAAAGTGCTTGCACACAGGCTCTGTCATGGACTAAATAGCCATCACTTCAAGTAAATAAAACCACTCCTGGAACAAAGCTTTGGAACACAAATGGGCAAATTTCTTGTGCTAATCAATACCCTTCTGGGACCCAAATCCGTTAAAGTCTGACCCTTGATGCTGTATCTGAAATAGTCAGACAAAAGCAAAGCAAATACCACAGATTCCACCAAGTAGATGAAATCCCAAGGCAGGCAGTGAGGTGATGTTCATAACTCTCAAAAGCAGTTGATAAAGAAAAATACAGGAACCCTTTACTAGATC
Source organism: Agapornis roseicollis (assembly GCA_002631895.1). Classification (NCBI taxonomy): domain Eukaryota; kingdom Metazoa; phylum Chordata; class Aves; order Psittaciformes; family Psittacidae; genus Agapornis; species Agapornis roseicollis. Next base: position 41,027 of record NDXB01012220.1, on the reverse strand, counting down.
CGAAGAGGCAGAACAGCAAGTTCAGAGCTGGGTATTTGGCTGCACTGATTTACATCAGAAAGCAAGCAGGATTACCTGAGAAATACAGACATTCCACATTGCACTGCTTGCCTCCCCCAGTTTGTAAGGTGTTTCATAAGAACAGGTTGAGGATCTGCTGTGCAGGGTACCCCTTTTACCCCCTCGCTTTTCCTTCCCACTGCTTTGCATCTGCCAGTTATCGCTGCTGTTGGGTTTTATAGTGCTAAATTCAGAACTATTCTGAATGCAGCTTAATGCAGGTTGGGTAGGTTTATTTTCAGAATGCCTCCATTTTACAGAGAATCGAGAAAACACCTTATAAATGACCTGTATAAATGGCAGCATCTGTCACCCCAGAACACAAATACAGGGTGTCTACGCTACCAAATGCATCTCTTCCAAACACCATGTTCCCAATGCACTGTATACTTCAGCTCCTCTGACCTTTCCTCTCTTTTCGGGCTGGAGCTTTGTCTGCAGCAACACCTAAGCTAGAAACAATTGTATTTTATGTGTCAAGGCAACTCTGGGAAGCTCCAAAGCGAACAGAAATGTTACTTCTATCAGAGTGGTATTTTTATGCATTTTCCTATACTTTCCAAAGGGAATTATGTCATAGTGAAAACATTAATTCTTGGGAGTGTCTAGAGAATGAACATACATTAAGCCAAAGACTACTTTAGATACTTACAGGACGCAGTGATGATATTTTTATGTGACTTTGATATGTTCCAATGTTCCTTTAGCAAAATTTCTTAATTCTATCGATTTTTCCATAATGACAAGAAGAAATAAAATCTGGATTCATTGTCCAAACAATCTAATTTTCCGAAGGTAGACCTCTTTCTCTTTGGGATGTATGTGACAATCTACTTTCTAAATGTGGCTGTATTTGCTATTACGCTATAACCATATGCATAGTCAGCTACAAGTCTGCACAGAGCTACAGAAATTGCACATCCAAACTACGTGCATGATGCTCCACTTTTTGCCTTTTAACATCTCTGAAAACCCCATACTTTTGGCTTCATTCTACTTTTGCAAACAATGGAATATTTTGTTGCTCCAGGTTTAAATCAGCTGTTTGTGAAGCAGGGGCAGTTTGCAAGCAGTTTAACGCAGGGATTGCAAAGGAGGAGGTACATTTATATCAGCCTCTGTATGGGTTGTTGTAGCTACACATTAGGCTGTGGTTCAGGCAAGGAAAGGGGTGTAACATGGCAATTACCTCCATGTCACATAGATAAAAGTCAGGCTCAGAGCTATTCAATATTCTACCTGATGAAATGTAAAGCAGCCGCTCAGAGTGCAGGAGGGAGATGGAAAAGGGCAGTAGGTTAATCTCCAGCTCCTCTCAGAACACGACTCTGCTCTGTCTGATCTGAGGCTTTGCTTGACGGTTACCAAACCCCAGAGAATGAGGCTAAACTGTATTTGTCGCATCACAGGAAGGTTATCACGCTGTCTGCAGCACTTGTGTATACAACACCCCTGCAACGAAGCCATCAGTGTTTTGCCAGTAGCAGAATCAGTCAAAATGATGCTAGGCTTTGTTACCTTGTGAATCAAGAGAAAATGCAGTTTTGCTCCAGTGGATTTGCATCTTTGGGCATGAGGTGCTGCTTTTCTCTGTGCTGAGGACCCAGAATAACAAACGCCCGAAAGAAACCACAAGCAGACAAATGGGCAGAAATTATCTGTTATTTCTGAGCATTTCAATACATTATTTCTTATTTTCTTACAAGTCTGTCAGCCTCTGTCTGCGTCTTTGCCTTTGGGACATGCAATGTGAGCTTGAATACTGCTGTTGTCCACACTGAGAATCAGACAGATGACTCCTTTGAACTGGTGGCTTTAGTGTTTGATTGACTTGTCCATGTAGAAATGATGGGACATTAAAGAAACACAAACAACACATCTGGTGTTCAGGTTCCTGCTTCTCTTGGAGTGCATAGAGCTTTCACCCAGAGCTTTCCAGGGCTAAGCAATGTCTTCAGCTGCCTCCACACCAACCGTCAGGGGATGAAATCTGTGTGTGGAAAGGAGATGAAGCCACTGAGCAAAAGAATAAATCAGTGTCAAGTACTGGGAAGAACCGGCATAGAATTAATTCTTTCCCCTTGTACATCTTCATTTCGATGCCAGTGACATTCTTCATTGCCCAGGTCTTCATACAATTGAAATGTATGTGTAGGAACTGAGGCTCTGCACCTTTCTATCCACCATAGAAATATTGCTGGGGACATTAAGAGCTGAAGGTACCCTCATGATCACTTTACCTGCTAACTGCTGCTGCAGTTATGTCTTTAGCTATGAAGGATGGCTGAGGAGCAGTCAATTGAATTGGCTTTTATCCCTATGAATTGTATGTGAATCAACCTGCTTGCTTCGCAAAAGAGGCTTTCGTAGGACTGACAGTGCCTGAAGGATCAGCAAAGGGCTCTGCCTCACTAGAGAGAAGTTACTAGCTATGAAACAGCAACTCCTGTACCAAGATAGTCAGGACTCACCTCTCCTTTCTGCTCCGTAACATCCAGAGATATCACAACCCCCTGGATATCCAGACTGCCCAGGCTGCCCTCTGACACCAGGAAAACCTTGAGGACCAACATTCCCAGGGTAACCCTTCGGACCTGGTTTTCCCAGCACAACTTCTCCTGGTGGGCCTGAAGAAGGAGAAGCACTGTGAGCTGTAGCACATTTACGTTAGCTGCTTCTGTGTAAAACCTCTTCTGTGTTTCCTCCACCCTACATGGGTATTGTTTCCTCATTTTGGTGGAAAAATGGGTGGAAAACCTCTTCTCAATCCCAGTAACTAAAAGGGCTTATTCTTGATCTTAAGGGTGCCCAGCTTGGATAAAAATGGAGCCTGGCTGTGAGAATCCAAAGTCCACTTATGAGTCAATGCTGACAATCACCCTAACCCCAGGATCAACCCCAAAGTCATTGTTTTTTATATATTTATACATAAATGTGCTTTTAGCTAGAAGAATTGAAATATAGAAGATTGGTTTTGACCAAATTCTTTTGGTAGTGCCTGGCTTGATACCAGTGGCAAATCTCCCACTGATTCCAAGTAACAGGGATCAGGATGAAGGGGTACACCAAATCTTAGCAGATTACTCAAAACCCCTTTCACAAGCTGGATTTGTGGAGCTTCTTTTCCCCGAGCATCTGCTCTTGCATGCAAAAAGGCAGCAGAACTACAAGTCTCTGGATGTGTGTCAGGTCTTTAAAATACATCATTATCTGGGAATGGGTACCAGAGTGAAGAACTGCCTAGCGCAATCTTGCATCTCAGCAGAAAAGAGCCAACCAGGATGGTACCAACAGTGTTGAGGTGGGAAGGTCAGTCTGCCCCACCATAGTGGTCCTATGGCTTAATGACGCTTTGAATCTGACAGCTCCAGATGGTCCCAATGAGTCAATACAAAGAAGCTGTATTCACTCTACCTGTTCTGCCTCTGGGTCCTTGGATCCCTTCCTCACTGGCTCCAGACATCCCTTTTTCTCCTTTGGGCCCAGGGGCACCTAAATGCAGATAAAGGTAAATGTCTCTTCACTGTATTCTGCATTTCACCCCGAATTAATGTTCCTGCAGTCTCCCCACCAGGCTCTTTGGTGTTGGAGTCACAGCCCTTGGCAACACAGAGAAATATCCATTTCCTTTTATTTTCTATGGGCATCTACTCTCATTTCCAGAGTACCCATTTGCCTGTTATCAGCAGGGCTCCAGCTAGCCCTGATTTGCAGCCTGATATGGGTGAGAATGGACCTTTTGCACTGGTGTTCATACACTGGCCTGAGTGTGAGGTCCACTGCCATGCCCTTCACATGGGTCAGACAAATCACGAAGCTGAACGGTCCCTTCGACCAGGCGCTGGTAAATCAGGACTCCAGTTTTTGCATGAAATTGCTCCTGAAACCAGCACATCTCAGAGAAATGGGTGCATTTTGACAAAATGCTATTTGCCTTATTTTAAGATGGAAATACTTTGATCAGCCATGTCCTTAGGATTGTTTTTCAGTGAGATCTGTCTTCTCCCATCTCCTTGCTCGACAGGCTGGAAACATCTGCAGGTTCTTACTTCCCTTTGCTCTTAAGTGATGTTTTGATAAGTTCTGCACATACCAGATAAGACTGAATAGTGACAAAGTAAAGGAGCTAAACAGGAGGCCTGCAGTTACTCAGAGGTGTTAGGATGCTGCTGTTTTCATTTTATTCTGACAGTTACTTGAGCTGCTGACAAACATTATCTGCAGATCCAAGCAAAACCTATTCTCACCATTCTGATGCCACTTCCTGAGATTACATTAATCTATTTCTTTAGTCATGTGTGAAGCTTTTGTTGTTGGAACTACTGCTCCAGAAACCTACTTCCACTTTCAGTATCACTGCAGTTGCCTTATGCCTTCCTTCAGTGATTTCTAAGGCTCATTTCTGCCCAGAGGTGGTCTGTTCTACCACCACATGTTCATTCAAATGGCTGCTTCTTTTGCTTTTCAGTGCAGACACCCTCCTGCCCTCTAAAATGAAACTCTCCATCCCCCCAGACCTACACATGGTAACAACCTGGCCTTTCTGAAAGTAGAGCTTGCAGAAAGAGCAGGCTGCGTCTGTTTTCTCCCTACTCTTTGACCTATCTAACTTGGGGTTCTCTTCCTAGAAGGGAGAAGTCCAAAAGGAAAACAGCAAAGAGGTGAGATAACATCATGAATTGTCTTTACATTTTATACTTTACACTTTTAGTGCTTGAGACACTATAATGTTTAATACCAAAGTATAATAAAAGATGCTTACAAATGCTTCTATCCATACCTCTTTCTCCTGGATACCCATCTTTGCCTGGCTGTCCAGGGATGCCATTCTCTCCTCTTTCTCCATTACTCCCAGGGAGACCTGGAGGACCTGGTGGTCCTGGCTCTCCTGGTTTTAACCTTTCTTCCCAAATAGGAACTGGCTTCCTTGCATGTTCACGAATGAATGAGTCAAATTTCAACACGTGAGCTGAGGAGGCAAGACAGAAAATGAATGTTTCCTTGGTTGGGAGATTCCGAAAAGAGACAGAAAGGTTGTCAAGGAACGTTGCCTAAAAAGGGACGTTAAAATGAACAGCTAGTGCTAAAAAGCTGTCAGTCCAAACTGAGAAAGCCAAAAGCTGAAGAGGACTGGAGGTTGGGAGTGCTCCATCCCTGGCAGTGCTCATGGCCAGGTTAGACAAAGCCTTGGGCGCCATGGTTTAGTGTGAGGTGTCCCTGCTTATGGCAGGGGGGTTGGAACTGGATGATCTTAAGGTCCCTTCCAACCCAAACTATTCTATGATTTTATGAAGATGGGCAACTGAGTCATGACTTTGTTGCCTGACCTTGGGCAAACTACTGCTTCTCCTTGTGCATCACAGCACAGGAGCTGTACCAAAAATGCCTCACCTCAGGAGGCATCAGCACACAAATCACCAAAAGAACAACTTCCTTCAAATGGGTCTCAAGTTTTTCCACTTAAAAAATAAAGGAATCTTCACAAAGTGCCAAAGGGTTTTCCAAAGAAGGTCTCTGTGTTAACAGCACCCAGCAAAACCAGCGTAGGCCTGGGAGCCTGTAATGGGATGTTTGCTATGTGCAGTGCTCAGGATGGCACACGGATGGAGGAGCTCCCAAGGTCAATTTATCTTCATGCTGTCTCCCCTTTAGTTTTGTTCAGTACTGGAGAGGTACAAACACGTTCAGGAGCTGGGCTGGTGATACTCACTTTGGATCATCTGCTCACAAGCCTGACTCACGAGCTGGTAAATTGTGGCCAAGGACTGAGGTTCCCCCTAAAGCAAGACATTGGTTTTAATTAAAAAAGAAAAGGAAGCATTAATATCTTCAAACAAGGCTGGGGATCACCAGGCACGACTGCTTTCTGCCCATTCTTTCTCGCAGCTGGAGTTTCAGAGCTATTGATTACTGTGAAATGCAGCTTTATTTATTTAACATGAAGCTGGGAAGCCGTAAAATTGAAATCAGGAAACGTCAATAACTGCTTTTCTCCTGCACATCAAACAGCCCAGATTGACTCTCAATAACAACCGAAGCGACCAAACAAGGGGGAGGAAGTTTCACTCTCATGCTTTATCAAAAGATGATGCTAAGTCTATAACTCAATGCTCTGTGATATGGAAAACATTTAATATGATCAGATATTACAACCTCCTATCTTTGTCTGAATCTTTTATGAATATTGATCCTTATTGTATTCTGAATAAATCACATATAAAGGGTTTTGAAAGCTTTAGTGATGTAGGGAAAAGTGATAAAAATGCCAAAAGCTGCTTAAAAATAAACTGTCTGTGAAAATTCATCATTTACACATTGCGTGCTTCCAAAACCAGTTACAAAACATGCAGCTCTTGCTGGATCACTGCAGAGATTACACAGGCTTAAAACATAAGCTCAGCACAACACCAAAGGAGGGGGGGAAAGGAAAATTCCACTGCAAAATGAATGAAAGGAAAAGGAAAAGCTGGTGGAAATGGAAGGAGAATAGTGTTCAAGACCAGGTTGGATGAAGCCTTGGGTGGCACTGTTTAGTGTGAGGTGTCCCTGCTTATGGCCGGGGGGTTGGAACTGGACGATCTTAAGGTCCTTTCCAAACCTAACCATCCACTCATTTGAGCTGAGGATACAGATGTCTAGTGATGTCTAGAAGGAGAATAACTCACTTTCTCTCCTCTTTCTCCTTTTGGACCAGGCAGCCCCTATGAGGAAAGAAAAGGGAAAAAAATATGTAGGGAAAAGAAGAGCAGGAGAAAACAACAACAGAGTCAGTGGGATGTGGGTTGTATTAGTGGGACATGGAGCACAAAGTTTGTTCCACACACTCTTTATGATTTCCTTGACCTCATCACATAGCTTCAAGCTCATAGGAATATTTTAGGTTTGGTTTAAAGAGTACTACAGCTAAAGCAGCAGCTGGAGCAGTGGCAGAAAGCACCATCGAAATTCGTCAATCTTAGAACAGTTTTCCCAACATAGGAGGTGGGTTTAATATCTGAGAAGAAGACATAACTGCCATTTAGACCTGCAGTTTCCCCTATAAAGCCATCATTGGCTACTCCAGCTTAGGTCTGATTTCTTCTTTATTACCAGAAATCTATTTGGATGTTGGATTTTATGTAGTTTCTGAATCTACAGAGAGCAAACAGGGGTGGGATTTGTTAGATGCCTTATCAAGATCTAAGCATCATGGTCTTTGCATATCCAGATATCTCCTTAAGAAGGATGAGTGTGAATTAAAACTATTCTTTAGGCTCTGAGGAAAAGCTGCTGTGGGAACAGCTTGCTCCACTCAATTATTTCATGTCCTGGCCTTCTTTGAGACCTAAAAGCAAACACTTACTGTTGGTCCAACATCACCTGGAGGTCCCTTCTCTCCACTGCTGCCTCGGGAGCCTGTCACTCCTTGGAAACCCTGCAGACATAGAAGTCTGGTTACTTCCTAACTTCCTTCTTCTGCCCAAGGCTGACAACTCCCTCCAGCTCCAGGGGCACCAGCACTTTGAGTTTAGAGGACTTTAGCAAGGGTATTGGAGCCTCAAGGTTTATGATGGTGCCTTGTCCAGGCATGAGTCCAGTTTTAGGGGTATATTGTACACAACTCATGTTCACTTCATTTCTTATTACAGCATCGGTTATGCTCAAGCCAGCAAAGTTGAGTTTTACCAACAAACTCCAATGTATTTTTTACCCTACAGGCTTTAGATTCTTCACTGTATATTCATTTTTAGACATAGCCTAGAGGATAACCCTTTCCTTCGGTCTCCTAATACCATGCTGTTCTGTTCTTTATCCTTTAAGACCTGTGCTTGCCTGTAATACTTTACAGCAGTAACAGCAGATTAGGGAGTAGGAAGTGCTTTCTTTGGTCATCTCTTTGTGACGTTTCTGTGCCCTTTGGAGCCATAAAGGGAAGAAAAAAAGGGGCAAAACCAACCAGTAGAAATACTTCCTTTTCTAATGTCCCAGCTATTACATTTAAGCTCAGTAGAGATCAGCAACTCCTCTGATCACTGAAAATGAAAGGAGTTTTGAAGGCAGCACCAGAACAGCTTCAAGAGCCTGCTCTGAAGGCTGCAGAGCTGAGGTTCAACCCTGCCAGCCCCACATGTTCCTAGGATGAGCAAGTCAAAGGTATGAGCTAAATTCAACCTTAGCTCCCATAAATACCTAACTTAGAACAACCGCTGTAGGGTTTAATGCAAAGGCAGCAGCGAGCAATCTCCATCTTATACTATTCAGGCCTTCCAATTCCTTATCCATGAGAATCAGTAGCTCAGGTCCACCACCCATCATCTAAACCCAAATTTGGTTGTTTCCTATAGAAAGTGTTCCTGTTTCACAGAACTTGGCAGGTTTGTGGTGCCTTCAAATTGGCAGATGGATGTAAATCAACAGATCTGAAGGTTCTGTTCTCCTGGGCACAACAGAGCCCTAGCAGCAGGGAAACTGTGTGAGGGGGACCTTTCACACATGCCTGCATCCTCCAGCTCCTGCTGATTTCAGTCTAACAAGCTCATGTACTTCAAACTCAAGTAACAGTTGAAAATGGTAGCACCAGGAGAGCAAAAATAGCAAATCAAGGATCTCTTTTCTGGGCCAAAACTTCTCTAGAGCTTGGCAGAAGGAGGTTTTTCTTGTTATGCTGATGGTGGCACAGAAATGGGACATCTGCCCAATGTGCAAGGAATTCCCTGTGATACCTCAAGAAGAGGTTTTGTCCTGGATGGTAGTTTCTCATCAGAAACCACAAGCTCCTGCTGACAGAGAGGTTTCAAGATGCATCACTCATAGCAAGTACTCACCCTTGGTCCAGGAGGTCCTGGAGGCCCAGCTGTGCCTTCTAATCCCCTCACCCCCTGCAAAGCCAAATCCATTTATAAATGAGAGGGTTCAAAGGGACCTAGCAAGCACTGAGGTGGGTTTTCCATGTGTTTCTTTTAATCTCTGCACTGAGTGCATTAGGTCTCTGCTTGCAGCAGGATATGGGGCACCTATGCATGCAAACTGAGAGGTGAGGTGGTTTACCTTTGCACCTTGAAGACCATCCCTGCCTGGAGCTCCCTGCACACCAGGAATGCCCTGTAAATCAGAATTGCTGGGTAAAGTATCTGATTATCATGCCCCACTTCATCTTGTAACAGGGAACATAAGGAAAAAGATGGAAGAAGAAACAGTCATTCATTAAACAGAGCAATCTCTATTATCCCACCTTTAATTCCATTCCATCTAGCTTCCAGGTTGGTCTATCTTTCTGACATCAACTGACTCAGTTTCCCTTGGGAGAATTATGACAGTTTCCAACCAGACAACAGCAGCAACTCTATGGCTTTTTAACCTTACTTAAAGGAGTTACTGGGAAAGATGGGGGAATCTTTGGAACAATTAGAAGGAAAGGTGTCTACCTGCAGGCCAGGACTTCCAGTGTCTCCTTTCTCTCCTTTAATTCCTGGTGGTCCCTTGGATTAAACCAGAAGCACAAAGTTAAGTGCATTGCAGCATCCTTTAAGGCAAACCGCATCCTGCTGCTCCACATCCACATCCCAGCTTACTCCTGCTGTCTGTGGTGTTACAGAGGAATTTAGAGCTCCAGCATGTGCATGGGGGTTCTGCCGTCCCAGACATGCACACAGCACATGCTCCTCCTCTACTCCTTGCCAAGCAACAATGAGCATTGCAAAGAAAAATGCCTGAATACTCCATTGGGCTGTTTTTGTTTAAGACACGTTAGGGAGAGAGTGGACAAAGCAGTCTTTTGCCAGAATGACTTAGTGCAGAGCTTTGTCAGCATGAGAACATCATCATCTCTCTCCAGTGCAGCTGCCCAGCTGTTAGCAAGGATGATGTGAATTCACAGCTCATGTTTTAGGGGCTTTGCTGAGACACCCGTTGCTGAGATGTGTTCTAACTGCAAAGAACAAGTGACAAAAAGAACAGTCACATACCACAGGACCCTGCACCGTGATTCCTTGGGAACCTGGAGAGCCTTGCTGGCCACTAGGACCCTCTGGCCCTACTTGTCCAGGTGGACCTGGTTCACCCTAAAGCCAAAGACATGAAATGAAACATAAGGGAAGAAAGCAATTAGTGCCTGTTCTCTACATGGGCTGCATAGTGTGACCTGCGTCAGCATGAACCATCTACAGGAGATGAAGTCAGGATAGTACGGGAATTCAAGCTTGGAAGTGTTGAAGGTCAGGTTGGATGGGGCTTGGAACAACCTGCTCTAGTGGAAGGTGTCCCTGCCCATGACAGGGCATTGGAACTGGATGAGTTTATAGGTCCCTTCCAACCCAAACCATTCTGTGATTCATGGGATAAGACAGCAAAGCTGCAGATGGTGCTTTGCAAAGCACAATTCACCAAGGCAGCTTTATTCAAGGTGGCCAGAGAGTGAAGGGAAATGTTCCTTAACCCATGGCTGAGATCTACATCCGTTCTCATTCCCTCCCCAGTCTGGAGTTTGAGACCCCGCCACTCCTTATGCTCACCTCAGGGCTGCTCCTGAAGGCTTTGTGTGGTTCTTGGGGTGCTTTGTTTCTCGCACTGCTCTGCCCAGAGCAGTACCAATCTGTCTGCTTTGGAGGCAGCCAGAACAAGCACAGCACAAAGACTGGCCATTTCCCAGCAAGGCTGCTTACATAAGATATTGCTGACCACATACATTGCATTAACTCAGTGCAATCAGGCTCGTCACCTCCATTTCCAAAACCCAGATGGGCATTTAATTAACAATGAGTTATTCCCTCTTCCTCAAAGCATTGGTCCTTAAGGCTGTGTTTGGTGCAGTGAGGCAGTCCCTGAGTCCAGCTCAGACCAGGAAGGAGCACACCCAGCTGTACTAACAGGAGCCTGCACTCCTGCACCATCCCTTCAACACGGCCTGAAGCAAACAAAGCCAGAGGTAATGCTGAGTACCAGCACTCACCTTGGGTCCTGGCTCCCCCTGCTCGCCTTGGGGTCCTCTCCTCCCAGGGCTGCCCTGCCAGCAGGACACAAAGCTGCTGTTAGGAGCATCACAGTCTTTATTGCAGTGTAACCAGGAGCCTAAGGGCAGAAGCTGGTGCACTTTGCTGTGCACAGTGAAAGATGTTCCCTGCCCCAGAGAGCTTGGAGAAATGAAGACATGCAGAAAATGAATCAAGTCACCCAGCAAATGTGAAAGAGGTGAGATGAAGTTTCTACCGGTTCAACCTCCTCTAACTGCCCCAGTGAGTCCAGCAACAGCATCATACATGACCATGGGGACACACTTGAGAAGAAGAGGTGTTCACATCTACAAACCTGTAGGACTATGTTGGGTTTTATATCATCCAAAGAGAGGAGACACATGCTGAGACTGGGGACAGCAACCAGCTCTGGGGAGACCTGGCTGAGCTTTGCGCCTCCTTAACTGCATGACGGAGAGAAGAAACCAGTCTTCTGGCTCTAACCAACACGATGTGAACTTTTGACATCTTAGCTTTTCTGGAAGCTAAAAACCAATGGATTTGAACGAAGAGGCACAGGCAGGGACCTTTGGGAAAGGCGTTTTCAGAAGCTCATTTCAGAAGTCAGCTGGACCTGGTTAAAACGACTCCTTAAGGACAGTGATAGTCACAAGGTGGGACAGGGTCTTGCTAAGTGGAGTTGTAAGAATAGCTTCTGTAACCGCAGCAAATTACCAAGGGTTTAGTGGTGTGAGGAGGAGGGTATGGGCCAAAACTGCATTTTCTCTAATGCTTAAAGAGCCCTGCTCTGCGGAGCTGTTTAAACCACAGGGCAATGCAAGCTGGTCATTATGAGCGTAGGATGTGGAAGCAAACTGTGCTGGTGGAGTGTGCTGTTAATTAAACCTCCACCAGAACGAGCACTTCATCACTCTGCAGCGAGGCTGCTGCCCCTTGCAAAGCCTGACACTGAATTCACTTAAATCCCAACAAGGCAAGAGGTGATCTGAAACCTTTCCACTGGAGGATGGAGGGTAATGGGTATTTAATGGCTGTTTTCCAGGTGAAAAACACCCGCTCTGGTTGAAATGGTCAGGGTTCAGCTGCCTTGTGCAAGTCAAATGTGTCAGACCTGCTTTGGGGACATACAGGATTGAAAAGTCTCCTCTTTCTCTTTACACTGCGCACCCACAGACACTGGCAAGGTTCCCACTTAACATAGAAGCCAAATAGGAAGGTTTTGTGGTGATTTTTGTTGTGTTTATGAAGAGTTTCAGAGCCTCCAATCCATGAAATCTGTGCAGGCACTGGGGGTGACCCCTCCTCTCCCAAGAGGATTAATGTGGCACCAGGAGCTGCTCAGCCTGTTCCCAGCTGTAGCTGTTGCGTTGCCAACTCACCATCTCCCCATTTCATCAGCATCTGATATCTGAAGGGCACCTCTCAGCCTTGCCCTGGTATGAGCAGGACATCGGTGAGATCAGATCAGAGGGAAAGGCCTCAAGCTGCATCAGGAGAGGTTTAGGAAATAAGGGATATTAGGAAAAACTCTTTGCATTAAAGGCTTGTCCAGCACTGGAAGAGGCCCAGCACAGCACAGCACAGCAGTGGAATCACCATTCCTGGGGGTATTTAAAGATGTGTAGATGTGGCACTTGGGGACATGGTTTAGTAGTGGCCTTGGCAGTGCTGGGTCAATGGTTGGACTCAATGATCTTAAACATGTTTTCCAACCTAAATAATTCCATGATTCTATAACCTCGTGGAGCTCCAGGATCATCATACTCATGCCTGGAATACCCAGACAACATGAACTCAAAGCACTGTGTGCAGTACACAGTGGGAAAGGGTGAACTTACAGGGGGCCCTGGAGGTCCTGGTAAGCCCGGGCGGCCCGAAGTACAAGAGCAGGCAGGAGCTAAGGAAGGGCAGGTCTCCTCATCCCTCTGAAACGAAAGCAAACCAATGTGGCATGAGCAGCTCATAGCAAAGGCAGGGTGGATTTACACAGGTAATGTTTGCAGTGCTTCAAAATTCAGTCTCTCAGCTGAAGAAAAGCAGAAATCTCTCCTCCACTGAGAGATTATTGTGAGCAGTGGAGTGATTTGTCTTTCTGTCAAGGAATAAGTTCAGACAAAGCAATGTGAACCAGCCCTGCCTGACATTTAACATGCACTGGGAGATACTTTTCTCCTTGCTAAATATTTATCCTCCCCACAAAGTAAGGGTCTATATTGAGGAGAAACTCAAAAGGATGAGCAGGGGGATGCTGTGACTCTGGGCTGAGGTGGCAGCAGAGCCATAGGACTGTCAGGGATGCTGCCACAGGTGAGGTCACTGCACCGGGATTTGGAGTTCTATTTCCTTCAAGAAACACGCAGATGTTATTCCCAACAGAAAAGGGGGACAAAATGTTTTCCTTCTTGAGTCCATTTATTTGCAGTGTCATTTGACTGCCATAGACTCGTTCCATCGTCCTTCATGTCAACTAGCAGAGGGATCTCTCTTGTCTTACCAGTGCAGGGAGATCACAGCATCTGTCTTCCTCTGCCCCTGTGCTGCTGCACGTGATCTGCAAAGACTGCAGCTGGAACTGTGGGAAAAAGAGAGTTTGAGAGGGAAGCAGCGTTGGCACAGATGGTCCATCACCGAATCCCATGGCATTCAAGTGCTACAAATGACCTTCAGTGATAATCCGACAGGACTCTTCCATGTGATCCCAACTATAGCTGTGCCCCACAAAACCAGAGCATCAAAGTACCCCAGCCACCAAGTGTTTTACAAGCCTTCAGGTCTCAGTGCCTTGCTAAGCAAGACAACAGAACAGGCAGCTCCACGCCAGCAGAAGCCAAGCTTCCAATTTCACACAACCCTGCAGTAGCAGGCAGGTTCTCACGTAATTGGGCTTCAGCATCACCAAAGTGTGAAATCAAGCTCTGCTTCTCTCCCCTTAGGGACACAGAGACAAGAGTCAATGTGGCAGCAGCAGTTCCCAGGACAGATGTGACCCCAACCTGTCTTTATCACCGCATCCCTCACATCTTCCTGTTCTGATTAACAAAGGACCAGATGCTGCACAGAGCCAAACCAAAATAATGAGGCAGATATAGATCCTTTTACTTCCCTTGACACCATTTCTCATCTTTGCTTTTAATTCCACGCCATGCATTTAACAGCGAGCAGCCCAAGGAGTGTGACATGCAGCATACAGATCCAGATAAGTCCATAAATCAAACAGCATTTAAAGATAAATTAAATCAGGTTCTGTGATACCCAGTAATGAGACACTGCCTTCTCAAGGGCAGCAGAGCTGTGGAAGATGGGAAACTTTGCTATACTTGAAAGGCAATGGGAATAGGAACAGCATGAAGATCGTTACTTAGCTAGATCTGTCTTCTAAGCTGTTAGCAGGGAGAATTGGGAGGGACAAGGAAAACACAGATTCCTGCCTTGTTGGCCACAGGCTGGTGATCAAATTGCCATAGGATTTATCTAGTTATTTCCTAAATAGTGCTTGGATACCACTGTCCCCTGCCTTATTATGGAGCTGACCACTCTTTTCCCAGTATATCCCAGCTTCTGTCTTTGCAGTTGAGGAGGTACGTGGGATAAACTGGTTTTTACCGTGCTGCTCTGAGGCAAGGGAAGCTGTAAATAACTGATGTGCTGTTTTCCCCTGGTCTTCTGGAGCTAAAAGCAGAGCCAGGGAGTAAAAGCTTCACATTAGTCATGAAGGATTTGCTACAGTCCCATTAGCACATTGTGAGTGATGAACTTGCCCCTTATTCTGCCCATATTTAACACTCTTCTTTTGGAGAGTAAATAAGGCAGCAGGTTACAAGGCAATCCTATACAGGGGGGTAAGCTTCTGCCCTTAGGACAGTGCACGGAACTATTACAGGGAATGGCACTGACTTCACACTTTCCCTTATTCTTACTCTCATAGGGAATGTGATGCAGCCCCTGCTGTGTGATGCAGCAGGGAGATGCCTGCAGGCTGGCACTGAGTGTTTGAGTTGTTTTTCAAGTAGCAGCTGACAAAAAGCCTCTGCCATTATTTTCCTATCAGTTACATGCAGATGAGCAAACCCAAACACGCTGGAGTCTGAAGCACATCCAGCCCTATTGCCTTTCCCTGTAGCACTCACTGAAGGCTGACATGCACAACCTTCCCTTGCAGAAGCGATTCCCAAACCCTCCTGTCTGCTTCAGCATCCTAGTGCAGGATCTGCGCTTCCCCCATCCCCAGAGGATGCAGCCAGCTGAAGCCACCTCCGGGGACCGGCTCAGGCTGCTGCCTGCAATCACAGCTCTCACACAGAGGTGGGAGGCAAAGGGGGAGATGCATGAGCTTGGCAAGCTCATTAAAATCACAGAGATCAGCAGGATCAGGACACAGTCGTGCGTCACAGCAGCGTTTGGAGGCATTCAGAGTCAGAATGACGGCACTCCTCCCCATCTGCCCACCTTAGCTCCAAGCTCCAAATTTAAGCTCTCCCCATCTCCACCACCACCGGGGACTCACCGGTGCAGACCCACTCCTGGGTCCTCTGGTCCTGGTCACTTTTCCCAGCATGATGAAGCCGGCGGTGGAGATGCTGCCCACGGTGTTGATGGGTTTCTCAGCTATTTTCTTACAGTCCAGATACAGTTTGATCTTGAAGTGGCTCACGGCCACGTTTACCTGGGAGGTGGGTGGAAAGAGCAGGGTTGGAGCTTCCTGAGGAGATGAGGGAGTCTTTTACAGACAGTAATGACTTCTGCCCAGTTCCCAGCCTGCTGCTGGTACTGGTGGTGTGGTTTTAATGAGCAGACAGACCAAGGGGATTCAGGAATAAGTTTCAATATGTGCCACGTCTGCTGTGCAACACTGTGCTTTTCCCTGACATTCCCCTCACCTCTCCTAAGGAGAAGCCTTTTTGGAGCTGTACTATTAAATAATTCAGTTTTCAGAACTAGCTGAATAATGGAACTGTCTACAGATACTGAGAGAAGAGCTTGTTGCTTATTTGGGTGGAATACCTTTGCTCCAAGGCCACAGGTGGCCAACCCCCCTGTTATGGGTGATAAGGTGGCGTTATCTGAAGACTAGATTCTATTCACCAAAATACCAGCTTCTAGAAAGGGTTCGTTTTTCAAGTCTTCCTTCTTCTTAAGACCTAAGTTTTGGAATGGCTGCAGGGAAAGGGAAGCAGCCAGGAAATCATATTTTGAACATGGGGTGAACCTTACAAACTTGATCCAATCAAATAGGATTGCTGGTTCCCCAGCAATCCGGGTGCAAAGCATCTCTGTACAATCACACCTCACTTTGAACTATTCACATCGATGGCATAATACTGCCAGCCTGGAATGAGATTGTGAGCCACATTCCTCCCTCTCTTGATAAGGACCTTATGAAAGCTCCCATAGAATATCTTCTTCACTTCCTGCTGGTCGAAGGAGACTTCTTGTAGATCAGCCTTGTAGTCATGGTTGAAATAGGTCAAGGATTTCTTACTGGCTACAGGGAGAAGAGGACAAATAACAGCTTAGAATTAAAAGGGAAATTTATTTCACCCACATACAAATAATAGTGAATAAGCTTAAACACAGTGAAAGACTTCGTATGTTATAATGAAATACTTTAATACAGTGGAAAAGAAAAGGAATATGGAAAAATAATGTGTTACGTATAAAATAAAAATGAAAACATGTCTTTTAGTTGCATTAGGTAGTATTTGAAATGCAAGGCTGGCAGCAACAACAAAGCTTCCCCAAAAGCTGCTGCTGTATAACAAAACCATTAGAAGTTTCCAAGTGAATGCATGCAAATACCTGAATCGAACGTATTCAACAAGAAACCTTACGGTCAAGGTTAACACCCAGGAGAGGCTGGAAGTCCTCATCTGTTATTTGCCACACTGCAAAAGGCTCCTTTGGGGTCTCAGGCAGGAGACGCAGGAGGAAGCTGATGGTGTGCTCAGGTGGGATGGCAAAGAGGTGGATGTCACTGGAATGAGACAAGCCAAGTGAGCAGCAGTGGCTTATAGCAGCATCCTACTGGGAGGCTCATCCGTTGTGTTTCTTGGGCAGGGTGGCCTGAAAAAGCTTCACCCCTGGGAGATGAACATGATAACACCAGGGGAGAGCCTGGTCCCTATTTTGGCATCACCCTGGGGCTGTTGAAGCCTTTGCTGAGCCCTCAAGGACCTTTCATGCTGGGAGGGATACCCAGGTGGAGCAGTTGGTGTCAGTCCATCGCTGCCAGAGCTGCCTTGGGGAATGCCAAGACACAGCAAGTGCAGCCTTAATGCTTTTGAAAACAAAGCCCAGTGGTAGCTTACAAAACATCCCTGACAGGCTCCAAAACACTCCTCCAGGTCTCCCTCTTCAAGGAGAAGGAATAATCATCATGTATCATGCAGTAAACCTTGGCAGAAATCAGTGTAGGTGCCCTTCAGGGGTAAGTACAGAGCCCACAGAAAGCACCCTCTGGGTCCCCGCATTCCTACTGTGGAACTTGGGCTCAGTGCTGGAGCTCAGGACCATGCAGTGATGCCCATCAGCAGCTACTGACTCAACCCAGCTCCCTCCACAGCCACTGCCAAACCTATCAGAGCACGCTGGGCAGGAGCAGCAGTGAGAGGATGCAAGGCAATGAAGAAGGTCAAATTGACTATGCCTGAAATACATCTGTAATCTGAAACAGGAGACATTTGCATGGGCATATACACAACTCATCAAGCGTCTTTTCCAGGCTGATTCATAAGTAATGCTAGGTTCTTCTTCCTCTCTCTGTTTCTGAAGGAGTAATGTCCTTGGAAAGGCAGATGTACCAGCTAAACAAAAGGATTTGCCCATGATTTTCCAAGCATTTAGACCAAAGAGTTCTCTGAATATCCCTCACTCTGTTTACTCTGAGAAGCTTTGCTTCTTTAACTAGGATTAAACCGAGGCAGTGCCTCAGTAATTAGGTTTTAATCAAAGTGGCCCTGGATGTCAGGAGTCACATCATTCCTGATTTATAACCATAAAAATTACTGAGGTTGTGGGCCTGTGCAGAGAGGCTTCATACCCAACCAAACAGGGTCAATCACAAACTGGAGTCAGTGGTTATTCCCTCTCATCAATACAGACTGCTCCCACCTGGTCCTCAGGGTGAGCTGAGTGTCTCTGAACAGGGTGAACATACGGGAGCCACTAAATATAAATGGCTCCATAGCTACGCCTTTAACAGAGGCATATTCCTTCTCCACTAAGCCAAAAGCTTCCATCATATCAAATCCTGGAACAAAGGAAAGCAGAAAAAGAAGCGATTAGTAATTGAAGAACAGGTAGAATTAGCCTTTAGCTAGCACTGAGGGGGCAATAGGAGAAAACACTGTAGTGACATGACAGCAGCCAGGCTGTGCATAGAAACCTGGAGTGCGCTCCACAAGTGGTAGCCGAGGGAAATAGTTTGTGCATGTGGCCTCTGTGTGTATTTGCTGTAATCTCCCCCTCTGGGAGGAAAGATGAAGCCTTTCACAACTGCGTGTGCAAATCCTCCCAATGAGAAAGATGTTACTCCAACTATTTCTCCTTTTCAACCAGATGCAACACTATCATCTTCAAAAGACATGGATCTAGCCCAGTAATTGCTAGCAGGGAGAGAGAATTATTTTGCTCCGAAATGCCTTCTATGTAAGAGTCAGAAAAAATCAGAAAGAACTTCAATCCATGAGCATTTCCATTTCTCCCTGTTTTCACAAGACCCCCAGGAGTGACCTGCCTTATGTGGTCCACAGAAAGCTTCTCTCCTGACATCTCAGACATCCCTCCCTGGCTCATGCAGCTTCATCTCACTCTCCAGCTCATCATTTAAACCTTGGAGTCATTTTCTCATTTCAGTTTCTTGTTCAGCAGGACAGGATCTTGCAACTGGGTTTATCTAAGTTTGCAGCAGGCTGGGATGAAGGAGATGGTAGCGCATTCTTTACCAAACAGAAAAGCTACAGCTTCATTTTAATGCAGTGCTTTCAGTCTGGGTTCTTTCACCCCTTCAATGCTCTGCAGTTTCTGGGCCTGAGGTTTTATTCCACCTGGGGGTTGGTCCAGAGTGCTTTTTCCAGCAGAACCAGGGAGTTTGCCAAAAGAAATGACCTACTTGAGAGCCATTTATCTCTGATATGGAGCTTCTGGCATTGGACCTTCCTTTATGACATGCAGGAAGGATTGTAGAGACTGAAAGCAAGGCTTAAATCCCAAATATAAGTATATTGTAGTATGATCATATTCTTATAGTACAGTGAATCTGCTATGTAATGGTTTCAGTGAGCTGCTAAGGAAATGGGCTACTCCTGCCACCTCTGTCAAGGAGGAGGAGGAGGAGGAGGAGAGGTCAGCGTTTGTTGTGGCAGGAGAAATGGGAACTTGCCATCCCAACAAGGCCTGTGCAGCCTTTGGGTACTAAAACCCAACGAGTACTTTGGGTATTCTTTGGGTATCTAAACCTCCAGAAGAGGATGCAGAGGTGATGTTGGTGAGAGTGTTTCTTAAGGAGCCTCCAAGAGTTAGGAATTGAAATCCTCTTCAACAGCTGTTTGAAGCTTTGCTTCCTTAAACCCTGAAGTGAAACCCCTGGCATTAAGTCTAACAGCTGAGAGTACAAGCTGGTGGTGCATACCAATTGAGTTAGTGCAGGATGTTGTTCTACCTGGTAAAAGATATGTTATTTCACTTCCCAAACTTCTCCCCTTTCCCTTAGGAAATTCCCACTCATTTCCCCCTTGCTCAGCTCCTGCATGTTTCTCAGAAGCAAAGACCAGGTTGTGTTTTCACATTCACAGCCCAGCACCACTGAGGCTTGACGTGCTACTGTACCTCGTACGGAGCCTTTGGTAGAGCTGATGGTGGGGCAGGCTGTGAGAAGGAAATCAAAGGGAAAAACTGTTAGGAAAATAGAGGCAGTGAGGGATTATGGAAGCAAAATGAACACAGGTCCTCTAGGTAGAGCAATGGGAAAACACAGCCAAACTTAGACCATTCTATAGCTTAATTCAGAGCTTTAACCTTGTTTTCAGACATATGGGAAGGGAGATACAATTTCTGTGTATGGAAACATAAAGGTTGTTTCTTGGCTTGCCCATCACAAAACCAGAAGTACTGTCTTTCACCATCGAACATCTTCGTGGTTGCCTTTGACTGACTCCCCTGGCACCTTACCATACAAAACACAAGGGAGGATCATGTTCCGCAAGTTCCTCTTTAAAAGCAGACATCAAACCACCAATTTATTATTTCTAATAGTCCTTCTACTGCAATATGCACCTTAGTGGTGGTGTAAAATAAAGGAAGATTTCTGCAGCTCCAAATGTACCTGAAACACACAGCAAAACTGTCTATCTTAACCTGAGAGTCTGGCTTTGGAACTCCTTAGGGAAACACAAAGAGTTTGGGCAAAGTTTTGCAGTTTGCATGTCAGAAATTCCCCTGATGAATTCTTGAAGATCCCACAGGACAGAAAGCAAAGCCAGAAGAGAAAAGCCTGCGATGTGAAGCTGGAACATGAGGCACTGTGGTTACGAGCACTCTCCATTTTCAAAGCTCAGGTAAAAGGGTGTTTTAGAAAGCAGTGCATGAATGCTACTTTCAATGATCTGCTAAGAAGTAAATCCCAGGCCAAGGATGCCAGATGGAGCTGGGACAAAGGCGATGCTTGATGCAAAAGGAGAAATGTCCCTGAAAATCAAGGACACTCGACGAGATGGGCTACTTCATGAAAGGTTTTCTAGGTCATCAGTATAATAGAATCTTACTGAGGCTTCATTATAGCCTTGCTATTGCTATTCTTCAATCAATGTCATTTCATACCTCCTCAGAAAAGCAGAGCTTCCCATTGTCCACACCTAACTTCTGTAAAATGAGTATTAAAGGGGGTGACTTACCCTCCCCAAGGCACCTGAGATTGCCAAGTCTGTAGGAGCTTCAACGCTGTTCTTCATTATCAAGACACACATCGAAGAAAGGGCAGCACCCAAACCTATGACTTTGATGGCTATGGGACTGCTGAAGCCAGGAGTTAAACCACAAAGACTTACAGGTTGCCATGACCTCTGTTATTTGTCCTGATGAATAGTTTTCTGCATACATATATACCAAGATTCCTTTAGAATTTGGTATAAAACTATTGAAGGGAATCTATAGAAATCAGTTACTGAAACATAAGCCTCAAAAATCATCACTTTGAGCTTGACCGGCCCCTGGTTGTGGAGCAATGTCCTGCATCCAGGATTGTCTGACTACACACTGCTCTCTCTCTTTGCCTTCCAGAAACAAACCAGCTTTCCAAACGTGAAGCACTGCCTAGAATTAAAGCATGATAAAGAAAAGAAAACCCCCCAATATGATACAAGTAGGCTGTAAACTTGGCCATTTACCAGGCACTTGACTTTCTTGCTAGGCCCCAGTATCCCTCTTGTTGGCATCCCTGGAAATTCTCACCTCCTTCCCAGGCTGGAGGTACTTGGAGCGCTCACAGCTCTTTGATCTGGCAATTCTCAGCTTAGAGGAAGAGCATCAGAGTCAGGGTAAGGATCCCTGACACTGGCACTTTGCACTCCTGCTTTGAAGGTTTTTTCCTGGACTTTCCTGCCTGGGAATCCTGTTGCCTTCTTGCTCTCTTTGTTTTTCTCCCCTAGTCCAGCCAAATGCAATTATTAAGTGTATAATAAACATCCGTGGGCTGGAACTGGATGAACTTTGAGGTCCCTTCCAACGCAAACCATTCAATGAGTCTATGATGATTCAGACACCTGCAGCCTCAGAGCATTCCTCTCAATAACACGGTTACATATAAACGTTGGAGTCTCACTGCACATCGAACAGTTTCCCAGCACTATTACATATTGCCTCCACATCTTCAAAAAAGAGATACTTTATAAAACCCACAAAACTGAATGTCTCTTCTATTGCCATTTCAGCTATGCCAACCAAACAGCTATATTCAATTCTACAAGGTGACTCATCAACCTTATGGGAGGGTTGTTTTCTTCTTCAAAGTTCACAGGACTTTTCCACTGTGATTTCCTCACTAAGCCGCTTGAAAACTTAGTCTGATACATTCTTTATTGGGTATAAACTAAAGTTTTCCCATCCAATCTGCCTTATTCTTCCCTATTGGCTTCCCTCAATCAGGTTTGTTTAAAATCATTTCTAATATGCAGGGAGAGCCAGCGCTGCTGTGATGTCTATATTCTAACATTTATTTCTTAACAACTTTTTATAACCCTGTTAATTCAACATTCCTTGCTAATCCATTCTGTACTTTGCTTTCAATCAGCTATGAGAACATATGCTCATGAAATTTAATAAGGGACATTACAGGGACCTTTCCTAAACCAGGTTCTTATTCCCTATGCTCCATTTTGGTGAAGCTGTGCACAAACCCTCTAAAACTGCTATCAGAAGTGAGGTTGGTTTTAAGCAGTTGTGTGGTTTCTGGCTGTCCTTGGACAGTCCCCAAAGGCATCTGTCAGGAGATGACATTACCCACTGCTGCCTGCTTTGCAGAGCCCACGTGCTGTGATCTGCCACTGAAAACACCCAACACAAAACCAAAGCAAGACTTTAGAGGAGATCATTTACCCTCTGTTTTAGATGGAATGAATCCTCGTATTGAAGGGAATTTAGACAACACAGGAGCTGAAAGAGAAAGCAATGCATGCATAAGCTTGTAACTCAGGACCGCAATGCCTGGCTCAAGACTAGGATGTTACCAGCCCTTCCCAGTCATGCTGGAATTGCCACTAATGCACAAGAGTGAAGAAATTGGGGCAGGATTTTCCCTTTTCAAAGTTAGTCATTTACCCTGCTGAGCAAAACCCCAGCCTTGGCTACAGATCAGGGCAGGCAAGACATTGCTGCCCCAATAGAGATTGCCTCAATGGATGGAAGGTTATGAGGAACATGCCAATTCTGGCCGATACACTCACCTGTCCGTCCCGTTGTGGATGTGATCTCACTCTCTCCTGTGTAGTGGATGGCAGAAATGGTCACCTTGTAGGCTCGATCAGGCAGCAGCGGCTGCAGGGTCACGCTGCTGCTTTTGCCAGAAGCCATGATCTACAATGGGGTGAAAAAAGAATCCAACGTTTGGGCTGCTTCCCCATGTAGCTCTTACTGACAGCCCAGAGTTACATGGAGGGGTTCTAGCTGGAAGTCCTGGAACAGTGGTGCTCAGGGCAGCATCCATGTTTAGTTCAGGAAGCACTGAGATCAAGCCAAGGAAGCCTGGCTATGCATTGCCATTGGACAAGATGTGTCCAGAGGAAGAACATTTCCCTATATAAGATCCCAATATTCTCTATGCAAATGCAGCAGAAGCACCTCATAACATGGTAGTTTAAATGGAAAAATCTGAGGGTGAAAAGGTTAGTGTTTACCCTCCTTAAATCAGAGGGGCAGTAGGTTTATCCTCTACTCCTCTGCTTCCAAGAATCCCCCATCCCAGTGCAGGGAGGAAGGAAAGCTGTGTTACCAGCAGCTTTGATGGGCACAAATCATCACAAGGAATCCTGGAGGATCTCTTCACAAAGCAACACATCAGCAATTCAGGGGAAGAGATTTGGTTCTGTAGTCCCTCAAACCCACCATGCTGAAGGCAAACCCCACTGGAGTGAGCAGAGGTCCTCTGGCATGAGATTGTCCCCTTGTCCCTCTGCTCCAGTGCCTGCCATGTACAAAGGAGCTGGAGACTCACTGTTTGCTGAGCACCAGCATCAGTCACAGGGTGGTAGGTGATTTTGTAGTGCTGTATGCGGCCATCAGGGGGGGTCCAGTGGACCTGGAGGCTAGTGGGGGTCTCGGAGTCAATGGAGAGGTTGGTGGGTGGGCTCCGGGAATCTGCAATGGGGATTAAAGATGAACAGCATTAAAGGCAGGTCTTAACACCTATGAATAGGGCCAGCAGCACTTGCTTCCAAGCCTATTTCTGAATGCTTCAGTGCTCTGCTGGGCAGTTAACCCATGCTCAGAGCAGAAGCTGTCACCTTGGGGACCAAGCAAGAGAGAAACCAATTCTGGGGGGATGCACTTTGCCCACAGTAAGACTCAAGCATTCAGCAATTCAAAGCCTAAGAGACCTGGAAGTATGACAAAAAGATCCTTTTCTTTCCCTTTCCTTTCCCTTTCCCTTTCCTTTCCTTTTCCCTTTCCCTTTTTCTGTCTTTTTTCCTTTAACAGACAAAACTAATGGATATGTTTCATAAAGACCCAAACTGCAACAAAATTTCATCAAGGATCTGGAGATACACTAAACAGCTTTATTGCCAATTCAACCTGGGTCACACAACAAAGTTAATCCATCATAATTTCTAATGTTTTCCATATTTCCCTTTCTGGTTTACTGTTATGCTAAAGAAGCCCCAGAGCAGACAGCACACAGCAATTTGGGCATCCCACGACCTTGAGGAGGGCATCCAGAGCAATTTGAATTAACACAGAAGTCTTAGACAGAGAAAAAGAATCATTTGACTCAGAAGAGACTAAAGATGATGGATGAGCCCTAGAGACAGTCAAGGACACACACACAGGCTGTGCGATTTCTTACTGCAGTTTTACCTGTAAGGCTCTTCTGCCCACCCAGCAAAGTGCAGGGTGACCTGAGAGCACAGGTTGAATGAAGATCATGTGCATCTTCATCGATCTACTTCCCTTTTCTGTATAAAATGAGCTTACTTTTCCTTAAGCTAAGGACTGCTAGCAGCTGAATCAGGCTGAGGCTGTTGCTGGGCATCACCACAAGGTAAAGTGGAGAGGAAAACAAGTGTGGGAGGTAAAATGACTACAACAGCACTGTTATTGGTGCTGTGCTACACGTCTGCATCTTTGCTGGCTGCACCGGCTGTTTCCTTCAGCCGAGGTAAGGGAGGACTCAAAGTGGAGTTCAAAGGGAAAATTAGGGGAAGTCTTCCAAGATGGGTTTATTCTGGAAAAGCCCCCAGGCTGGGCAGAAGTTGATGGCATGGATCTGACAGCTGTGGAAAGGTCACCTCCTGAAACTGCCCAGGAGGATTGAAGCCTCTCTGACACAGAGGACACCATCTGTGTCTTCTGTTACCTCTTGAACCTTCCATACGAGGAATCTGGCTTGCTCTCGGGTCTAACCAGCATCGCAGACACATTTTCAAATAAGGGTAAAACCCTGGAGTCCACTCCATCAAGCACGCATCTGCAATGGTTATATAGGGCATGCTTGCCCCTCGCTGCCACAGGTCGAAGCTTCCTTCCCACATTTCAGGCCCTTTTGTTTGTAATGTATGCTCTAATAGGAAGAGCTCATTGAGGAGCTGGATAAACTTGAAGATGTTTATGCTGGAGCTGCTGGTGGCATAGCTTAGCCAGAGGAATGGGGCACATAAGCGTTTTGTAATCTACTTCAGTGCAAAGTCAGCCAGGGTGGCTCAGCCCAGCTTCACCAGCAGTTCCCATCCAACATCTGTCTCGCTCTTCACACTAAAGATGGTAGCTTTTGCCCAAAACAATAAGGTTTGAAGTATAACCATACCCCAGAATTTCAGAGTCCTGCCTAGTGCCACATCTTCCCATACATCCATTGCACAAGCCTGATTCAATTCACTGGCATCCACAAGTGCCCAAGATCAGCACTGCCACCTGGAAACCCTCAGCCATCCCTTTTCCTGTGCCACTCCTCTCCCGTGGGCATTTCTTACTTTAAACATTAAAAACAAAGACATTAAAAAGCAAAGACATTGATTGTAGAAGCAAAAATTGGCCCTGGATAATGGCACTGATTCTACTGGGTGTCCATAGAACCTTAGAATACTTAGGGCTGGAAATCCTCACACCTGATTTCTGTGAGCACTTTGCTTTCTTCACGCAGCAAGTCTGACATCCCCAAGGCATCCTTGTTCCTGAACAAGGACAGCAGCTGACAAGCAGAAGTCAAATTGCTTTCTGTGTCCCACCGAGGTGCCAACACGGCCAAGGACTGGCTTGTTCCAACGTGCCTGGAAGGGCACCATCGTGTGTCATTTGCAGTGGGCTGAGGGAGCAGCTCTGGCATTTGTAATTCATGGCTTGAAACAGCCATTCATTTTCCAAAGCCTCTGAAAGGCTCTGACTGTCCCTTTGCCATTATACACCTGTAGGATGTTTCCTCTTTTCTGTTTTATACATCAGTATGCAGCTCCTAAGTCCTTGCTTGAGGTGGCCTTCCGTAAAGAAATGCTATTATTCCTCATTATTAATAAAACCTAAGCTTCTCATGTCAAGATTGCCATTTATTCTGCACTTCATTGGCTCAGCACCACCCTAAATGGGTTTACTCTGCAAAGGAGGTTGAGGGATGGAGGAGGAGAGCACTGCTGCTGTTGAATAAATTGTATTCCATTCACAGTGAATGCATCCATTCAGTGCCAACAAAGCCATTACACAGGCAATATTAATTAAGGGGACCTCTGGGAGTGCCACTTTTTAACCTCACATCCTGCCTGTACAAAGCAAGGTTTAGATAATGCTTCCAATGCAGAGTCTGCTGCAGGCTTCTCTCTCCTTTGTGTAAGTGCCCTCAGATGGAGCACAGCTCAGCAATGACGTAGCTGGAGAAATCCTCACCCTCCTTAAGAGACGATATGTTACTAACAGGAGACATTCATCATGCAGCACGTTCAGCTGAACACCCTGCAGAAAGCCAATTCATTTGCATCAGTGCACTACACCAAAGGAAGGAGGGGGAAGCAATGTATTCTCTACATGAAACACATTGCAAGGGTGTCAGATGCCTGCGAGAGGCACCAGCCTGCTTGTGTTTGCCCAGCCTTTCGTCAGGACCAATTCAGAACATGAAGACAGAAGGCTAAATATCTCTAGCCCTCTTCAGACATTCAGCTTTGGGTTTTCAGAGCTGGAGATGACCAGATCTGTGGTCTGTGATGAGTTCTGAGGCATTTTGTGCCCTGTTTATTACCCTTAGGCTGTGGATACCAAGTGCCGGTCACTTACTGGTCCTGTGCTGCACAGAAACGGTGTCACTTCGAGCACCATCTTTGTAATAAGCCCAGATGGATATTTTATAGTCAGTGTTCTTCTGCAAACCTGGCAGGACAGCAGTTGCCACATTTCCAGCGATGGAGAGCTGCAGGGGAGGGGGTGGGGAGAAATGAATCAGTCGAGCTCCCAGGCATCCCCAAGCTAGTCCATGCCATCCAAGTGTCTTGCTCACACATTACCCATAGGCATAAATGAGTTAGCACTGTGCTTCGGGGACAAAGTCTACTGTTGAGGGATGCACACATCAAAGCAAAGGCAAAATTCCAGCCTTGATTAGTGCAGAGAAAATACCCATGCATTGAAACCCAGCTGTAGTCAGCAGCTGCTTCAATACCACAACACAGTGCTCTGACATAAGGCAGTCAACCTGCCTGGAGCATGAAATGCCTTTGCTCAGTTCCCATCTTTTAGGTATGCTGAGGACAGAAGCACCAATACACCTCTATTCTAGCCCAGGTGTGAAACACTGCATGAAAGACTTGTGTATTTAAACCATCACTTAAACTTCTGCTTGCATTCCTACTGAAACCAGGGGCTTGAGATGGAAGAAGTCACCTTGTCCATCCCTGCCCTCCCTGCCCCAGCTCTGTCCCTGATCATTCTGCATGCTTCTCACTTGGACCTCATCCTTCTTGAAGACCAGTATCCAAAAAGTGCTTACCAGCACTGAGGAAAGCAGAAGTTGCTTTTCCTATCTTAGAGGCCAGCTTTAAATACTTGAGTATCATCTTTGACTTTTCCACAGCTCCTTGACATTGTGCGCTGGCGATCCTCTGCAACCCCAGATCTTTTCCTACCAAACTGCTTCTTAGCAATTTGTTCTGCATCCTGTATACCTGCAGTTAATTATTCCTGCCTAAGCTTAATACTTTCTGCTTGTCCCTATTGAATTTCATCCTTGAGATTTTCCAGAACACTTCTGAAATCTTCCAAGAGCCTGTAGGGCTCTGTCCCCCTGTCCCTCCTGATTCCAGCGCTCAAGGTGACTGCTCCACTGAACAGTGCCAGACATGGGAGAGAGCCTGTCTTATTCCATAGGCCCCTTCGACTGAGTGATGAACTGCTTGAGTGCATTAACCTGAAGAGCTTTACACCATGCAATGTCACTCAGGTGGGTTCAGAACCATCAAGCAGGCACAAAGCCAACCCAGCCTCCCCATAGCTATGTGTGGGTCCATACCTCCTGAGGCTTCTCTCCACTGGCCGTGCTCCATTTGATCTGATAGACAACCACATCGGAGGCAGCAACAGCTTCCCATTGCAGTCGGAGGCTGTTCTCAGAGAGCTCGGTGACCTTCAGGGCCTGCGGCGGGGGGACCTTTACTGAGGGATGCAGAAGGAAAAGGAGCTGGAGCGCGGGCACTGACAGCACCTTGTCAGAGCCAAGGTGGGGAGCAGATGGTTGGGGAGCAAAACATCAACCGGGCAGATGTCTGCGAGCAGCCTGTCTTTCACTTCCACACACCCGTATGACAGCAGCCATCGGGACAGAGAGGGATAAATTCTTTTTAAACCCCTAATTAAGAAGGATTATCTCATTTGAGGAGAGGAGACGTTATCACGCTGATGTTGTAAAGGGGAGAAGGCTAGGAGGGCTCTCAAGGACACAGAAGTTAGCGATACATCACTCTTTGCTTCCTTCCTGTATTCCTTCCACCTCGTTTTAAACATAACACAGTTCAATACACTCCACATGCAAAGAACAAGAGTCATTCGGGGTTTGTGCAAGGGTTTTGGCCATGACTTGCTAGGACTGGTGTTCAGGACATTCCTATTCAGACACTCACAAGCCTGTTCAGGCACACACAAGCCAGTTTTGCCACCCTTTACTGAGACCAAAAGCATTTCCATTCCCTACTTACAGGTGGTAACATTGCCAGTAATTGGAAAGGAGTCCCCTTCATCATACGTAGATCTGACACTGATGAAGTATTGGGTGAGGGAGGACAAAGGGCTCAGGACAGTGGATGTTGCAGGGCCAGGAACCTCGACCTGTCGTGGAGGAGTTGTGTGAGTATTGTATGAAATGGGGTGGGAGAGTTGGGCTTGTTCAGCCTGGAGAAGAGGAGGCTCTGGGGAGACCTTATTGCAGCCTTTTGATACTTAAAGGGGGCTTATAAGAAAGATGGGAGCAGACATTTTAGGGCCTATTGTGATAGGACAAGCGGTAACAGTTTTAAACTAAAAGAGAGTAGATTCAAACTAAATATAAG
This sequence comes from Agapornis roseicollis, assembly GCA_002631895.1. NCBI lineage: Eukaryota > Metazoa > Chordata > Aves > Psittaciformes > Psittacidae > Agapornis > Agapornis roseicollis. Next base: position 11,794 of record NDXB01012220.1, on the reverse strand, counting down.
GAAGAATTTTTGACAGTGAGGGTGATGAGGCACTGGCACAGGTTGCCAGAGAGGTGATAAATGCTCCATCCCTGGGAACATTCAAGGTTGGGTCGGGTGGGGGCCTGAGCATCCTGATGCAGTTGAAGATGTTCCTGCTCACTGCAGGGTTGCTGAATGAAATGACCTTTAAAGGTCCCTTCCAACCCAAACCATTCTATGATACGGAGAAGAGCACGGGTACAGCTGCAGAGGGATGAGCACATGGATGGCACCACCATCAAAAGTGCCCGTTTCTGAGTTTAACCACTGCCAGCAGAAAACACAGTCTCTGAACCATGCAGCTGCAGGAGAACAAGGCACTCTGCGACCTCCCAGTTTTCCTTCCCCCAGCCCCATGAGGACTCACCTCTGCAGCATTGCTCCCTCTGCTAGAAACATAGCTGACGTGGTGAGCTTTCACAGCTGGAGATGCAGCCTCCCAGCTGACCCGGACGGATGCGTGGCTCAGCTCTGAGAAGCTCAGGTACCTGGGAGGACTCAAGGCCACTGCAACAACTGTTAGTGACAGCATTCCGAGGGTTCACAGCCCACACAGTGACAATGCTATTGGTTGCCTCCTTCTGCTCATTGATGATCCCACCTTGAATTAAGAGACTACTGCGCCATGCAGGGAATTATATATATGTTGCTACTGTACATGCCTCTGGGGTGCCTGAAAGGCTGCCTGGGCTTTAGGTGAAAACACAGCCACATAATTCCCTTTTCCTCCCCAGACAGCAAAGACCTCAGGGAACAGCTTTTTCAGGAGTCCTTTTTTACCAGGGGAAAATCATTCCTTTCTCACAGCTCACCATGTAATTAGAGATCCCTTCAGGGACCAATATCTGCTTAAGATGGGGCAGGGAAGAGGCAGCATGTTTACAAGCCACATGCACAATATGGGAAGCACTCATTTAACACGTCTTTCCTGCCTTAAGTGTTTAATAACAACTCAGGAAGCAGCAGCAGCACTTACGGGTGGTTTCCTGGATGCTGGCTGGATCACTTGCATCCTCCCCATACATTGCATACACTGTGATGGAGTACTCCGTGCTGGGAGACAGCCCATCCAGCAGGACCTCAGGCTGGGACACCTTCACCTGTTAACAGAGAGATGGTTTGGGTACCCTTCAGCTCTAAGGCACTTACCAATACCCCCAATAGACCAAGACACTACAGCAACAAGGTTACACTAAGGGACTTCTCCACTCTAGGACTTCACCATTTGAGTAGGTGACCTACAGTGGTCAGTGCTCTGCTTCTTCCCAAGGGACACATTGAGGTATACATCACTTTTTAAACTAGAAGAGGGGAGATTCAGGCTGGACATAAGTTAAATATAATTTACCATGAGGGTGGTTCTTGTATTCAGGTGATCCAGAGAGTTGGTGGAGGCACCATCCCTGGAGCCAGTCAATGCCAGGCTGGATGTGGTTCTGAGCAACATCTGAGTTCAAGATGCACCTGCTCATTGCAGGGAGTTGGAATAGATGAGCTTTGAAGGTCCCTTCCAACTCAAACTGTTCTGATTTAATGATTCTATGATTCTCCTACCCTGATCTTGCATAGATATGCAAGTCTCACAACAAAACCACTGCTATCTGTTCTGGGTTGGATAATGGGGCACATGAGGGATGTGATCCCGCTTTGCTCAGACACATGGGGAAGAGGCAGAGGTGCCTGCTGCAAGCAGACCCATTGCAGCCGGGTTGCTGCCACCTGCCGCCGACACAGCTCGGCCGCAGCTCTCCTGCTGCTCTCTGCTCGCTTAGGGACACCCCAGAGACACTTAGGAGCCTGCACACAACAGAACAGGGTTGTATGAGAGGCTGAGAGCGTCTTAAAGCTGGATTTGCAGACATCCCATAGCCCTGGAGCATTGCGCTCTCACTGTGAGTATCTGCAGAAGTGTTCTAATATAAATAAAATTAATAAGAGGTATTGATAAATTAATAACAAACCAGCACTAACTGGTCTGTTTAGAAAACCATCCTGTGATTGCTCCTATTGCTGTGCATTCAGGGGTGGGAATCCAAATCAAAGAGGTCCAAGGAGGTGATCCTGCCCCTCTGCTCTCATGAGACCTCACCTGGAGCATTGTGTGCAGTTCTGGTGTCCTCAACATAAAAAGGACATGGAGCTGTTGGAACAAGTCCAGAGGAGGCCACGAGGATGAGCAGGGACTGGAGCATCTCTCATATGAAGACAGGCTGGGAAAGTTGGGACTGTTCAGCCTGGAGAAGAAAAGGCTGCGTGGAGACCTCAGAGCAGCCTTCCAGGATCTGAAGGGGGCCTACAGGGATGCTGGGGAGGGGCTCTTCATTAGGGACTGCAGTGACAGGACAAGGGGGAACGGGTTCAAACTGAAACAGGGGAGGTTTAGATTGGATCTAAGGAAGAAATTCTTTCCTGTGAGGGTGCTGAGGCACTGGAATGGGTTGGGCAGGGAGGTTGTGAGTGCTCCATCCCTGGCAGTGTTCAAGGTCAGGTTGGATGAAGCCTTGGGTGGCATGGTTTAGTGTGAGGTGTCCCTGCTTATGGCAGGGGGGTTGGAACTGGATGATCTTGAGGTCCTTTCCAACCTGAACTATTCTATGAGTCTGTTTCCCCTCCATTATTTTGAATTCATTTGTTCAGCCTACACATATTCCCGCTAATTCATTAAAATGCACACATGGCAAATGGTTCTTAGACGTTTTTAAGGGGTTTCCATTCATCAAGTGTTGTTTCATCCTTACACAGTGCCATGGGTTTGCTCTTAGAGGTCAGCCAAAACCACCCTAGTGACTTTTCAGTTAACATCTAAAGATAAGAACAGCAAAGGCATTTATGTACAGCCTCAAGGATAAAGCAATTACATTTGGGTCAGCCAAGAAATGAGTTCAGTGCCTGGGTTTCCAGGGCCCTATGAGACACTCAGTTCTCTCCTATACCTTTATGTCCCATGTGACACCTTCACGTTATATACCCCTTTGTGATACACCATAAAAAACAGCCCTTCCATGGAAGACATTGCTGGCAATAATAATGACACATGATACCAGTGCACAGAGGTTAGAGCTAGAACTGAACAGCCCAGAGACAGAAACATGATATTGCCACTGTTCTCATGGACTCTACCTCTGTTGTATAGTCCTCTGCCCCATCAGGGGCTGCGGAGCAGAGCACCAGGTACTGTGTGGCTCCCTGGGTTGCCTTCCAGCTCAGCCTCATGCTATTGTGGTTCAGCTCAGAGACGCGCAGGGAGCGAGGGGAAGACAGAGGCACTGATGGAGAAACAAGGCAGAAAGATATCTTCAGTGTGAGGTCTGGGACAGCTCAAACCTTGAAGGAGAGATGGCTTTGCAGCAGCTACTGCTGGTGGACCTCTACCCCACATCTAACGCAGTGGAGCAGCCACTTGATAGAGAACACATTTAATTCACTTGAATTAACCCAAGGATAAAAAGGCAGCAAGGGGTTGCAAGGTATTTCTAGCATGGGGTGTTACTGCCACATCTGTGGTCTCCTTTGCAAGGACCCCTGAAGGTCTCTGGTCCAACTTGCTTGTCAATGAGCAGGTTGCTCAGGGTCTTGTCTGGTCAAGTTCTGAACATCTCTACAGATGGAGATGGCTGTAGACAGACTGAACTTGAGCAAGAGGGAAGAATACAATGTCAGGCTCCAGCCTGAGATAGTTGCAAAGGAAGAGCTAGGTTCACTTATCATACATGCAGCAGCATAATTCTCCCTACTCACGACCTACATGTGGAGGTGACGCCTCTCAGCCCATCCCCAACAACTGTATCATAAACAGGAATCACTGACACCACATACTCCGTGTGCGAGGTCAGATTGGAAAGCTGCAAAGAGGAGACTGCTCCATCTAAAATCACCTGAAAGCAGAAAGAAAGGCTGTCAGGAAAGGGATGTTCTAGCCACTCTTCAGCAAAGCAGTGGCTGAACTGGCCTTTCCTAGCAAGCATGGCTTCTTTGTGGCAGATGTGTGCCCAGAAACAAGAAGTCTTGTTGCCTTCTGTATTTTGTGTAAGCTAGCATCTCCCCAGAATAGACCGCTAAGAGGCAAGAAGTATTCCTGTCCCCTAAGGCTGGGCTCTGTGCAAACACCAATCACAAGACTCTAACTGTGCTCTCTGAATGGAAATCCATCAACAACCTGGATTTGTTTTTCTATGTCATTATGTATCACAGATGAGCATCCTTGGACAGCTCTGTGCACCTGAGTCCTCTGGGCCAAAACAGATGTTTTAGGGAGGGAATAACACTTCATAAGATTAAACCCAGCATTGTCATGGCTTGCATTATTTCTAGCAAGATATTTACCCCATTACCTCTTGCGTCTGGTCATCCTATGAGCTCACCACATTTTAGGTGATGTCCCACCAGAACCATACCTCCAGCCTCACCTTTTTGTCCACTCAAGCCTGAATTCCCAGCCACCACCTGGATGATACCGCAGCCTTAGGTGTCCAAAGCAAGGTCTCTCACCTCTTTGGGGATGCCACCCTTAGAGGGATAATACACAACCCGGTAGTTCTTCGGTGGTCTCAGAGGAGGACTCCACATCAAGTGCATGCTCTTAGAGGTCACAGCTGATATTTTAAGGTCAGTTGGGCTCAGCTGGGGGCCCGAGTTCACGGGGCTCTGTTTCACAGCACTGCCTAGGAGTTAAAACCAGAGTTACTTTCTTTAATCCAGACTTTCCATGCCAGATGTACTTTCCAGCTTGTAAATACGACTGATGGTTTCCAATCTGTGTTAGCGTCTCCTTCCCTATAGAGCATAGGAACTGTTCCAAACACATATTTTACAACTGGGCATCCAGAGAGCACAACTACTCTATAGGCAACAGGCTGTGTGTTTGCTGGGTACTGGGAATATTGCTTCAACCCAAATCTGCCTGTATCCAAAAGATGACCCAGCTTTGACAAATCATGAAAATGGTCAAAATGAACAAGCACGAGTTATTTTGGTTTCATTTTTTTGAGCAGCCCTTTTTCCTTTAGCCTAATCTGCACTTTGAATAATGCCTAGTTGTACCAAGCAAGCACAAAGTAATCAGGATGAATCAATTTGTTTAGGTCAATCTCCGGAGCATTAAAATAAAAGCACGCTTGAAAATCAGACTTTCTCATTCTCCTTAGGCCAACCTCAGAGCAGAGAGAAATGGAAATGTGTACACAATACTCCTCCTGAGGATCTAAGCTAACATCTGGAGCGGTTCTTCACTCTCTTGTTCATCATACAGGCTGCTTTCCAGCAAAGGAGAGAAATAGGCTGTCTGGATTTAACTTGAAAATGCCTTGGAGATCCATCATTCAGAGTGTAGAGAAAATAAATGTGTCTAGATGTTTTAGCATCTCCTCTCCCTACTTCCTCTTTTCCTCCATACACACTCCCTAACATATTCTCAAATTAGCTCTTTTGCTTTTCCTGCCTCCTCTTGGTTGGAAGAAACTCAGAAAAGGAGATGGTTGCAACATATTTCTCACACCATATGGTAACGGAAGAGGGAAAAGAAGTCCCCTCATCCCCACAGTGGTAGTTATTAGGTGATTATATCCACCAAGAGTTATCCAGACCTCTGTTAGGAATGGCTGTTGCTTGTATTGGCCCACAGGCCAAAAGCAGGCAGCTAAACCAAGGGCATCAGAATGGAAACATCTACCAGGTAACGTCTCTATGTGATGCGTTAGAGACAGTGGGGAGTCAGCAGTGGATTGAGAGTGCAAGAACTGCACCCAGAGGGTCTTATAGAAGACAATGGTCACAGAAGAAACGCCAACACATTGATGTGTCAGGGACCACTGTCAGGCAGCAAGAGGGCTGAGCAAGGAGATCAGCATTGGAGGAGAGAAGTTGGATGGTGCAGCCCGTGGAGGGAAAGGGTCCACCCTGATGGCAAGGAAGGTGGATGGAGAGCAGAAGGGAGCTCAGGCCTCACCGGGGAGGTTTCACTTCACCTGCACTTCCCCTGCTGCTCTTCTCTCTGATCCTGGTGCACAGGACCCGGGTGAGTTTGCCAACCAGCGAGCTCAGCAGCGGGAAGTCCAGCACGTTGTACACGGTGAGCTCCAGCGGCTCCGATGCCACTTGCCTCAGCTCTGCCTCATCCGCGTTCTTCACCCCTGCAACCAGAGCAGAGAATGAGGCTGAGAACACTGCCCAGAGGGGAGCAGCTCTGCATCTGTGTGGCTTGTTCAGAGGCAGGATGGGTCCATTGTCATCCTGCTCTCCAAACAGAGCCTCTCCATCATTCCACCTGGGTGTCTGAGAACAGTCTGGGGCTTTCCTGCAGCAACAGCCTCAGCTCAGCCTGGGTAGGGCTCTCAGTTCTGTGCACGCAGATCTTGTGTGGCCTGGAGACAGGCCAGTGAACCCTTCTCCTGTTTTTCTGCCTCCTCATCACTTACAGGCTTTGCTAGGAGGAAGGGGAGGTATTTTTCACCCTAAGAGGCATAAATAGGGGAAGGAGTGGATGAATAAACAACAGTTTTGTGTATGAGATGCCAGCACTCCCCACAGAGTCTGCTGTCCCTCAGAACATCACGCTGCCTTTTGAGAGTCAGGAGTGAGCAAAACCCAATCTATTTAGCAGGACTTCACCATCACAGAGCATCTCCATCCCCGTCCTTCTGCTCCCCATCCTCATTAACCCTCTGCAGACCAAACTCCACAGTGTACAACTTATTTTGTTTCCCAGTGCTAGGCTCAAGGCTGCCCTGACATTGTCAGATGAGCATCCCTCCTGGTTTATGAAGCTCAAGACCATTATCTTACCAGCTTTGCTAGCCTCCATCCCATTGCTACAGAACCCTATGCAATAAACCCTTGCTTGTGTGTTTTCAATGTAAATTAACACCTAAAGTTTTGGGGACTGCGATTTTAGGAGAGTTTTCTATGTAACTTCCTTGCTCATGTATTTGTCTCTAGCAGACTCCTCTACTCATCAAGGACAGTGCTGCTCAAGGCCATTTTGCTTCTCATTATTGCTGCTGGATAGTGAAGAGCAGATTATGCTCTTCAGAGAAATGGCAAGTTGTGAGAAGCAGTAATTGTAAAGGAGGTCTCCTGCCATCCCAAATGCAATGTTCTCTTGCCTAATTCCACGGCTGAGAATTGACTGTTCTCATGGCACAGGTCCCTGAGGCTCACAAATGTCTTTAGATGAGAGGTGCGGAATTATTGTTTTTTCTAAGCAAACAAAATACCCTTTGAAGACTCTACCTGTGCTGAATAAATGAGATCATTATCATCTTAGTCACAATGTAATGAAGTCCTACTCTCTTCGTTTTACAGCCGGAGGGTGGTTCTATCAAAGATGAGGGAACATAAACTTCAATTTAAAGAAGATCAAAAGTACCATCCTATCATAGAACCCCAGCCTGGTTTGGGTGCGAAGAGACCTTAAAGCTCCTCCAGCTCCAACCCCTGCCACGGGCAGGGACCCCTTCCACTGGAGCAGCTTGCTCCAAGCCCTCCAACCTGGNCAGCCTGGTTTGGGTGCGAAGGGACCTTAAAGCTCCTCCAGCTCCAACCCCTGCCACGGGCAGGGACCCCTTCCACTGGAGCAGCTTGCTCCAAGCCCCTGTGTCCAACCTGGCCTTGAGCACTGCCAGGGATGGGGCAGCCACAGCTTCTCTGGGCACCCTGTGCCAGCGCCTCAGCACCCTCACAGGGAACAGCTTCTGCCTCAGAGCTCAGCTCAGTCTCCCCTGTTCTGGCAGGTTAAAGCCATTCCCCTTTGTCTTATCACAAAATAGGTTGCCTTTGTCCTATAGCTTATGGATGGTTGTGATCTTACCAATGGCAAATATCTCTATGCCCAGGTTTTTCAAGGTCTGAGCAGCCAGGTTAGCATCATCCTGGGATTTTCCATCAGTCAAGAGTATCACCAACTTCTCAGCCTCCAGCCGGGCACCAGCATCTGGTTTCAGATTCTGCTCCAGGACATGGGTCAGTGCCAGACCTGGAGAGGAGCAGAGATGGATGGTTATCCTTTTCTCTGCCCGCAATGGCCTTGGTCCCCATGGAGAACGTCATCCCATGGGAACAGCTTTCCCCACTGCAGCCACATGCATCATTTAGCAGAGACCTGTGAGATGGAGTTACCTGTAAAGGTGTTGCCTCCTTTGTACCTCAAACTCCTCACAGCATCCAGAACCTGGTCCCTTGTAGAGTAAGTGTTTAGATCCCACTCTGTGCGGGGATCACTGCTGTACTGGGCCAGCCCTGGGGAAGGCAAAGGCCATCAGCAACACACAAGCCAAGATAAGCTGCAAGAGGAGACCCACTTGGAGGATGTGGTGCCAGGATTGCCACGGGAAGATGTCACAAGTAAAGAAAGGGAGTGGGGATGAGCAGATTGGGTTTCTAGCTCCACTTCCCTGCATGGTCCTTGTCATGCAGGCAGTTGGGTGATGCATCAGACTGGGTACAGTGGTACCTGCCTATGTGGTGATGCTCTGAAATACTTTGTAAGGTCTAAGGTCTTAATGTTAGTTGGGGTCAAACTAGTCAGCTGCAGGGAGTGGGAAGAAACTCAGAACTGGAAGCATCTCTGTTCTTGGCTGAACACAAAGTATCTCCAGCACAGCATTGCCACTGCATCTGTCTATGCAGAGCTGTGAAGGCTGAGCACCTCCACAAAGGCAGGCAGCAAATCCCAAATGTAGCTCAGCATCAGCACCCAGCCTGGCGCTGCCCAGATGCTGCTTCTGTTCACTGTGCAGCTATTGCTTACAGCCACTAGAGGCCAGAGCTTGCTACCAGATGATGCTCTCAGGAGCCACAAGCAGGACCCCAACTTACAGGAATTCAAGCTCCTCAGAGAAGCACATAACCACAGGAACAGAGACCCCTTCAAACATGGACTTCCCAAGGTCAGGAAACAGGAAAGTCTCCTACCTACTCGTATCTTGTCTTGGCCAATAGTGAATGGGGAAATCAGATTGCTCAGAAACTCCTTAATGAGCTTGAAATTGTTGCGTCCGATGCTCCAGGATCCATCCACAAGCAGGACAATATCAGTCATTGCAGATGTGTCACACTGAAATTGGGAACCTGGGAGGGGATCAGGTTTGATGTTGAGAGAAGCAATCAAAAAGGAGGAAAACCAGCTTCAGTTTTAAGACAAAAACCAGATCTGCAGTGTAAGGCCTCGTCTGGATGGGACCATCTGCCAGCCTGAGGCATCCCAGCATCTCGGGAGAACCACATGGCAAAGGGTAACCCATCTCAGTACCAAGAACTGGAATGATGTGCAGCTGCATTCCTGCCAAGAACAGGTTAAAGCTGTCAGGAAGTGTGTGCCTAACCCAAGCAGTACTCTGCTCACTGTCAGCTCCATTACATCTCAGCCCCAATTCAGCGCTTCCCTTTTATGTAGCCTAAGTCTCCAGGAACTGCAGGTGATTGCTTCATTCCATTCCACCACAACATCCCCCGTGGGCTATAATTACTCCATGGCTTTATATTAAATCCAATCTCTCTCTAAAAACCTGCTGGCATCACAGATACTCGAGCCCTGCTTTTCTCCCCACCCCAGGCCTGGAGCTTAGCAGGGATAAGACAGGACATGTCACCGGTCAAATGCATCTTCCTTGTGTATTTTTCAGATGGGGGATTTCCATCTCTGGAGAAGGGAAATGGATGATCCCATCTATACAGTGGGCTCCAGAAAGGTCACTCTCCTGTCTTTTTTCACAGCCATGTGTTCCTATTGGTGTTAAGAGAATAAATAAGGATGCTCTGGCTAGTCCCATTCCCACTGCTTCAGCAGTTCTCTGAGCCATCTGCCTTGTCATAGTCTCAGCTGATGAATCTGAAGGATCATGATGGATCAGTTACCCAGTTATCAGCTGAAGAACAAGTCCAGGAGGAGCAGGTTGGGTAATGCTTTTCTCCTTCCCTTCTGAAGGCTTGGGAAGGTCAATGGCTGGAGGGGGTCTGTTGAAGAATACGGACTCTTACATGGATCAGTGAGAAGCAGGAGGAGGTGGCAACAGGAAGGGAGAGAATGGTGGCAGACCAGTGAATGAAATCATCTGGAAGGAATTTTTGGCCTAGCTCCAGTTTGCCTTAAAGTCTGTGATGTTCTACAGAGCTCCAGACTCCTCTGGTGACTCCTGACAGTTCCCCAAGGCATGACCTAGCCATTGAAAGCACTACCAGCAGCACTGTACTATTGAAAATCCTGGTGATAGAGAGGGCTGGAAAGCTCGTATTCAATGAACATGAAGGGTAACAGCAGGGAAGAAGGAGCAAGACATGCTTGAAACCCCTCTCACCTCTCCTCAATGAATCCTTTGTGGGTTTTTCTTTCCCTAGGGATTCCCTCTCCGGACTCGCAGGAGTGCGCTGGGATGACTTTGTGGGGGTTGGTGCTGCTCCTGTCGCACTGGCCTCCACACTGGCCTGGTTCCTTGTTGGTTCTCCCAAGCCCTTTGGCTGAATCCCCTTCTGCCTTTTCTTCTCAGCTCTGTCCTTTGCTGTGCTCCAAAGAGAAACATCGCACTGTCCCTCGTGCGTTATCCCCGTGCAACCGGCTCCCCTCATTGGCTGATTTAAGCCCCATTTGACAGAGGTGTAGGGGGTTCAGAGAGGATAAAGTCCTACAGACTTAATGCAAATAGATAGCTAGATAAAGGAGACCATCTCTGTTCATACCTTTGAGAGGGCTGTATGGGATTGTGATCCCATACACAGAGGAATAACATACACATCAAGTTAATAACACTATTAGTAGTGAATCACATCAAAAGTTTTTCCTTGCCATTATATTTGATGATTAAAAAGAATTCATGTTTATAAAGTAAAAGCACACCTAAACCCAGTGTACTGCCAGTGCACCCACCTGGCTGTGCCAAGACGGTGTTCAGGGGTGGGGGGGTGGCCTCTGCTACCCCACTGTGCTCAGCAGCTGCGTTCCCCAAAGAGGTGAGGTTCTTTCCTGATGCAGCTCCCGAATTCCTCCGGTTATTTCTAGTCTGGGAGGCGTTTTTGAGCTCCTCTACTGCAGGAAGACCAAAACCAGGGAGCGAATCAATATAGACTGGTCTGCTTCACAGTCTATCCCCCGTCCCTTGCGTCTTCACCATCCCTCCCTTTCTAACCTTCCAACCAAAGCATTAACAGGCTTTGATCGCTGCACAGTCTACTCTGCACATGACGCCTCTCCAAGGGCCTCAGGAGCTCTCTGAATGGTCACTTGCAGCCCATTCTACTTACTCACAAATTTCCTCTTGGCAAACAGGGCTTCCTGGGAGCCGTTGAGCACGTAGACCTGCAGCGTGTATTCCTTGGTAGGGCTCAGCCCCCCCACTGTGGCCTTGGGAGTCTTGGTTTTCAGCATGACTTCTTGCTCCGAGTCCCCTGGGGTGGGATGAAGGCACAGTTCGGATCTTGTTAGTGCTAAAATTTAAGCTGACAGTAGAGCAAGCGCTGCTGAAATGCAGGGAATGTTTGCCCAGGAACCTCAGTCAGCTCCCATTTGTTTTCATTTTGTGGCGCTCGGGTTTTTTCCCAATCCGGAATTGGGAATATTGAGGGGTTTCGTTAAATCCATAATGCACGCCCAAAATGGAAAAACAGCTCCCACCCAGCATTTGTTAGATTCTCACAGCATTGCGGAGTGAAAAACAGGTCTCCAAAGGGTAAACACTGGGCAAATGGTAGTATCTATTGCTTATGAAAGCATCCAACCAAGTGATGCATCAAAAGGAGCGTGACCAGCAGGTCGAAGGAGGTGATCCTGCCCCTCTGCTCTCATGAG